>CP137677.1:10146407-10291407 GCA_037976565.1 Mesocentrotus franciscanus | reverse complement strand
GTGAATACGTGAAAGTCCTTCGTTTCGCGCAGTCTACGCGTATTGGAAAACGCGGCGGGTTTTTTTTTGCGGCGGTATATCGCGTCATATCTGAACAAGCCTTTACTGTCATCTCTTGACGGTACACTTTACCTAACCCAGCCCTAATCCCAAAACCTAATACCCAATTGCCACCACAACCCAAAACTCTATTATTTTTGAGAAAACAAAGCACGGATCAATTGTTGTCAGATCATAATTATGTGGGAGCATCAAAACTGTTTGTTCTGTGTGAAGCTGCTCTTGGTTCAGAGAGCTTCGGTCTATGAAGTTGACTTGAATGATCTGCAGGGGCGTGACCATACAGGGAAGGGGACACATCGCAATTCTGAAGGCGGAATGTAACAGCCTAAATCCATCCATCAGCAAATTTAAAAAAAGAAAGAAAAAATGTCTGCCCTAAATATGAAATATTTCGATAATTTTATTTTGTCAATGTGTGGTGTAGAAATGGAAATGGAAAAGAAAGACAAAAAGAAGAAAAGCAACATAATGTTAACTACCATAGTAACTTCAACAACAAGAAAAAATCACCCCTAGAAAAACCACCATTGTCATCAAAATTTGACCACCTTCCCCCCTCCCTACTAAAATCTTTAGGTTTACCGTTACTTTATAAAACGGCACGGACACGATAAATCTATAATCATTATATGCCATGCTTCAGTGTTATTTATATTTTCTATCATGAGTACCTATCAGCTATTCTTAGCATAATTCAGGCATGTCAGGGATGGCCGATCGCTTGAGTTATTTTTAGTTGCACGTCAATATAACTTCAGCTATGACCTTGTTCTAATGGGTCACTCTCCTCTGATATTATGGGGGTATACTCATCTGTTGAGAGCCAGAAGGGCGTTAACTCTGTCTTAAAGCACATGAGGTAACATCCTTCTGGCTTTCAAAAGATGACAATATGTGCCTGCCATGTTGTAATAAAAGCATGCACTATTTTTTTCGTGGCCTCATCAACTGAACGTAATTATGAAGATTATGAACATTATACCAGAGGTGGGTAGGCTGGCTGTGAGTTGTAGAATAGCATGAAAGCCCATCGCACACTGTTTTGGATAGGAAAGTTTCAAATATATAAAATATTCGTGGTTGAGATTGCTAATAGTCATTTTTAATAGTAAGTTGGAGGATAGTCCAAGTCTTCCGACTGCTTTTACATCCCTACGATGAGCGTGCATTTTCTTCGCGACTGGAATGCCCACAATTTGACAAGTATGATTTCCCTATTCATATGTCTTTGAGTAACCTGAATCAGAAATTATCTAGAGTTCTAGATTTTCTTTAAAAAAAATAGGGCCAATTGCGTTTTTTTTTGTTTTGTTTCTTCAATCGGTTCGATGTTGGATCGATCGTACAGTGTGCGTTTGACTTAAATAACTAAAGACGCTAAGAGTTGATAATAGTGTGTTGGTTAACCTCAATGCGTCTATTAAGTCATCTAATTTAACACAGAGTGAACGACCTTTTTGCTCCGAATAGATGATTGTGAATGTATTCAAGTAAAAACTTACCGAAAATCACGTTTTATTTTTGTATTCGTTATTTATAGGTTACGCTTGGCGTCACCTTTTTGCTTTCCAAGACAGTTTTCCTGATGATTGTTGCCGAATCAATGCCTCCAACCAACGAAGTTCCTATATTAGGTGAAGAACCATCTTTACTTTGGTATTTGAAGATACAATCTCAAAGTAGATACTCACTATTATGACATATTTGATTTCAATATGATTGTTAATATTTGCAAAGATAATTTCAACAAAAATGTTAATTCACAAATGTAAAGGAATGGAAATCAACATTTGTTAGGGGGAGGGCGGGGGTGGCAGGGGTCATATTAGGGATAACTTAGATTGGAGTTGAAATCCACGCTCAAAATAGTGGAATCCGTTCTCAAAAGAGCTGTTCTACCACTAGCTACCTTGGAATTTATTCAACTCCAACGAATTTACCGATTTCTGATATGATGATCCCTTGTATGACTACTTGAAAGGCTGAATTCTGCTCATCTGCATAACTAGTTAAAGGAAGAAGAAAAAATTCTCTCTATTCCGTTCACTAATGCGGTACCTTTGTGCAGATCACGAAAAGTTATTAATAACAGGGCCATTTACTATCAAATTATAAGAGACAAAATAAGGACACAATGAAAACTGATAATTGTTTTTGCATTAATCTCTAAATGACGCCCACAGATAATCCCAACCACCCGCCTTTGCGGGCGCTCATTTTCAGTCTATTATTATCCAATACTAAAGTATTTAATAAAAGTTATTGGGTTAAAGACAATATGATAAAAGGACAAAGGGAAACAGAATCGAGTCGAATACTTTTCCTAGTTAAAGGAGAACTAACACCAAAGAATAACTTTAGTTGTTCTGAGAGATTTATTGAATTCTTGCCCATCAATCTACAAGATTCCCCACCAAAGTGTATGAGAAAGGCATAAAGCAAGAAAAAAGTACAGTTTCTCAGCAAGACATGGGCATCGCCATTTTCTTGATTGCATGACGTACTATGCGGAGTCGTTTATCAACTAAATGTATTCAAATTTATGGATGCTTCCATCCCAGGTGTTTGTGGTGTTGAAGCATTTCATTTACTTGCTATTATCCTTTGTACTCCAATAGCCAGAACGCAAATTGCATACATAAGTTGGTGCTGTTCTGGGGTGAAGGTTTCGCATAAATGAAATAGATTTTTCAACCGCTATATTTAGTATTTTTAAATAAATGAGTAATAATTGTTATCCTATTATATATTTTTCACCAAATGTAATCTTTACCTTCTCGGTTATGATTTCCCCTCATTGAAAAGTAAAGGTTTTGTTATTGAATTAAAAAGTCTTTCCAATTAAAGCTTGTTGCATGATACATGTACAATTCCGTCTGGTACATCACATTTTCAAGAAAATGGCTGCGCCCATTTCATGCTTAAAGGCATTACATCATGCCAAGAAATCTTCATTTATATATCTGATTTATTGTACATCAAAAGGCAGGAATTCATCTCGTTTTTTAGAATACCTACACTTATTCTTTGGGATTAGTTCTCCTTTAAATAGAATAAAAAGAAATGTAATATCAAACATAAACCTTACGAGTCACTAGTTGCGTATTCAGATGCAAAATACCTGGTAGTTTATTGCAATTCAATCACTTAAACTGTATTCTACTTTGCATGACCTGTGGATGACCTTGTCCACAAATGCAGTGGAACATTTAGTTTTTTTTTGTTCTGACCTTCTGCGTATTCACCTATTGTTTCCTTTTATCATTCCTCTGCAGGAGAATACTTCGCTGTGCTCATGATTCTCGTTAGCTTGTCTCTTGTTCTCAACGTCATCGTCGTGTCCGTCTACAACTGCGGTAATTGTGGCGACCCTCTACCTCATTGGGTGCGGGTGATCGCCCTGCACGTCCTCGCCCCTATCGTCCGGGTGAAGGTGGAAGCAAAGCGGTTCCCACCCTCCCGTGCTGCAAGAAACGCCAGTGGGCGACCGAGTGCAGGCCACAGAGTGACGGCGAAGTTACGCGAGAAGGCGTACGAGAAAGTGCCGCTCAAAGAAAAGTCAATGAACAACCACTCTCAACAGTACACGATAGGTGACCAGTACTCCATGCATAACGGCGGAAGCATGGAGAAGGAGAACTCGCATGGTGGAATGTACGCGGGCCACTTCCAAAAGATTGCGGGTGAACTTCGACGAATGAATGACATTCTCATCACCATCACCACAGAGGCTCTGAGCGTGGACAAGAAGACCTCGACCAAGGATAAAGCCATCCAAAAGGAATGGTTGCAGATAGCCAAGGTGCTGGACCGAGTGTTCCTATCGCTCTATCTTCTTGGGAATGCCGTGACAGTTACCTACCTGATTGTTACCATTCATCAAACATCGTCCATCCTTGAAGATATCCAAAACGCGCAGGAAAGTAACCTTGAAGCGCATTACAACGGTGGTTAAATATTCGAGCAAACTCTAATCGAGTGAGTTTCCTTTTAAACAACAGATGAACAGTCAGTCCACAGCCCGTGTGCAAATGGAATATTACGATGATTATTTTGGTCAATACAGCTTTCGCATGCGCTATGTATTGAACCGACATAAACATCTTTATGCAACGATAAGACTTTTCATGATATAAATCACCGTTCATATGGATTTTCCATCCTCATCAAAATTATATTGCAAACTGTGTGGCTGTGGCTGCGTAGTTGATGGTTATACCGCATTCACACCGCCAGACCGACTTATGACCGACTCCAAAACCGACCAATTTTGGCCGTTGGGTGTAATGTAATTGTTTTGATCGGTCTTTAGTCAGTCTGGTGTCGGTCTCGTCGGTGTGACTGAGGTATTTGAAGATTCGCGAAGTTGGGGGATTCAATAAAAGTCTCTTCATTGGGCAATTATAAAATGGGCACTTTGCCGAACTAAGAAAATGATGATCGCAAAGACTTTCGAAAAATCAACTCAGGGTCAATTTTCGTACCCTGTCGGATATCCCATAGAAATCATGTTCGGATTACGTAATACATACAGTAAGTACAATGCTCACATATTTTAATAGGTGATAGACAAGGCCTTTAAAATAGATCTGTTTACTAATTTCATGCGTTGTGTTTGAAGAAAAAGTTCTTTTGACGACCAATGCTTCCCCGCCATTATGATAGCAGCAACTAATGTATACAAAGTGAATCCCATCCTCAGAGACGCCACTTTGTATAGCAAGTGAATAAAATGGTTGGTAACCAAGGATTCGGGAGAGCAACAGAATAAATTGTAATAAATTACTTATACTTCTATTAAATGGGTCAATTGCCCTCGATTGATATTTTTCGAAAGTCTTTGCGATCGTGTTAGAGACTATATCCCCCATTGTTCGTAAACAATCATCGTAACTGGACAATCTATCATTAACTCTGGGGAGTGTAATAGCTGGCCTCCTGCTTGATTTTGATATTGATACTATCGGCTACAATGGAAGGCCTGAGTTTATATAGTCTCGATCGTAACACATGGAATTGTATTGGTTAATCTTATCGAAGTAAACGTTGACAAGAACACTGTGATTCGAGATAAAGTAAGACAGATTAATAAAGCATTTAAAAGTCAACTAGAGAATGTTTCACGTTTGTTTGGATATCATAGACTTGTGAAAGTTTTGGTGAACTGCTCCAAAGTCTCCGAGAGACTCATCTTCGAGAAAGGCTCTCAATTTTGTCAGACCGCGTAAAATAAAGAGCGTCAGCTACGACGAGAACCCAACATTTGCCGACGGTCGTTTCGCTTAGACTCACATCCGATTGGATCTGATGGAAATTTGAAAAGCGTGGAAGAAGATAATTTGACATATGGTGTGGAAATACCCTCCCTGCTCAAATAAACCAGCTGAATCTTATTCAATATACCGCGTTACATATAAATATGTAAATAGTTTGGTATCACTACATGATAATATTACTCCATAACTATTTGAAGTATTATATCAATCCAACTTCACTACTCTGAACATTGTACGAGAAGATGGCTTTGGATGTGATCTCCCAAATGTGTACCAATCTTGAATGTCACTTTCAACTGATGTATTATTGATTTCATTTATACGTTACTAACCTCAATAACCGTGTGTACAAGTATAATTCTGTATTGGACGCCGTTTTACGGATTCAAGAGTTGCTTTGACTGGATCAAGTTATATACAAAGGAAAGAAACTCTTAAAGACCGTTATCATTGTATTGTATTCATAATAGTGAAAGTATTGCATGCTCTCCAGGCAGAACAGGATACAAATAACCATAATGGTGATATCCATCCCATGCTTATTATACATGATTGTTGTCTGCAAACTGGAATATATTAACTGTATTTGACCCTTAACGGCATCATTTAACAATGTTAAATCTGAGATGCACGACCCTACGTGTTATCAGTGTTATTTTATAACAGATGTTGTTGACAATAGGATTTGAAAACAAAATATCGTTGCGTAGTAGGTCATTGTTACTTAATTACAATGTGGAAATTGGCAATTAATATGTGTATATGGGACACGGGGAAGGAGAGGGGGTGGTCTAGAATTTACAGAAAGGGCTAGGGGACCATATTTCTTTTTACCCGACAGATTCATAACATGATTTCGGGAAATAATTTAAGAAATTATGGCAATCTCAACCGGCCTCCCAGGCTTATTGAATGAAAAAAAGGGGGGGGGGGGAGAAAAAAAAGTCAAGTTAACTGTTGGCCCTCCAAATACCCGAACATTCCGAAAGATGGCATTTATGATCGGTATACATAATTTTGTAACCCTAAAACACTTTATCATTTCTTTTTCCTCAAAAGTTTTAATTTTGAGAATCCTGCTGTTCCTCCCGAGACCGGGAAAAAAGGAATTTGGACAAGGAATTCATAATTTTAAGCCATAAAAAGCCTTTTTTCACGTTTGTCTTTTTTCCTCTCTCAGGCATGAGGATTTCGGCCAATATGTCCCCACTGGATCTGTTTAGGATGAAAGTCGATTTCTGGTCATGCAAGTGAAAGAAACTGTTTGGAAGCAACTCAAAAAGGTCATCTTGTAGGACATCAAAATAGGTGTATATTGTAAGGTTTTGGAATCATCAAAATAAAAAGGAAATTGGCTCAGTCTTGCTAAAGGTCACATGCACTGTACACAGAAATTGGTTCATGGGACAACACATAACGGTGGCGTAAAGGTTGTGGTGGACAACCTGTAGCTGTTACTTGTCATATTTCAAATGTGAGAGCATTTGAATAGCCATCCTTATCAGGGGAGATGTGTTCCATAATACTCTTCCACACTAAAATTTAACAAAAAAGAAAAAGCTCACAAATTATTTTTTACCTTTCAACCTTCTCTTGAAGCCTAACAGTGATGGAATGGTCTCGGTGAGAAATCATTTAAAGAGTCTACTGTCGATACAAATTAGTCTGTCGATGTGATTTATTACTCCTGTGTATTTCATAATGAATGTGTAGCTCAGACAAAGGAATTAAGATTAGCTCAATCATAAAAATACCATCAATTATGCATTAATTGAATTTGGAAGGTATGAGTTGTGTTTATATATGTACGCCTCCATGCTTCTTGGTATAATGATTATATGTAAATGAAGTTTCATTGTGATCTCTTTCTCTTTTGGGAATTATGATAGAATGAAATATATATAATTGTGTTTTTCTTTCCAAATAGTTCCCTAAAATGAACGTAAACAAATGTATATGATGTCTTCCTCTGTGTTCTCTTAAATTTGCAAAACCACATTCTACTAAACCGAGCGTGATGATTATGCTGATGAGATACAGTAATAATACTACTGCATATTTTCAAATGTATTGCATTTAAAGTGTTTTGTAGTGATATTATAGTTGAATACTAATGTCATTTATTTGTCAATGGACAACGCGGGTGGTTTAGTCAATGTATAGACCCTCTTCTTACAAAACAGGGTCGTTAGATGAAATAGATAAGGCGTAAGTAGTCAAATAGTTTATTAGATAAATAATATATATTTGAAGATAACTGTATATGAATACACAAAATGTGTATACGTCTAGAGGTCCAATAGCAACTATGCATTTATCAATTTACATCAAGTTTTTTGTTATTTTCAGCGTGTATCATGGGATGGAGCTATATTGATGAACCATGATTTTAGAATTAGTCATTGGTACTCATTGGTGTTGTGGACGCAACTTGGTGGAATGAGTCAAAATTAAAACGTAATTAAAGTTGTGGCAGAGAAAAAAAAAATTCAATCTTTTAGAACATTATCAACAACAAAGATCGCAGCTCGCCTTCTAATATTATAATCGGTAATAAGCTAATATACAGTAGAAAAGGGATACTTATTTGAGTATATTTCTTGTGTAATGACAATGTTACTACATTATATAATCAATTTATTAGCAAGTGCATTAGTATAGTTAAAAGAAATATTATAATAGACTTTATAAAGTAGGAAAGAGTATTATCTTTGGTCAATATTTTATCATACAGCAATACAGTACCAAATTGTGTACCTATGATAACCCTTATCAGAAGTATTGTAGCTCCTTATTGTCGGCTTATGGATTAAATACACCGTGTGGTCCGTTTCAAATAGTTAGGCTTAGATTAAGAAGTAAAAATGCTTTCGTGTTATTCACAATATGTTCTCTGTATAAAACTACTCATCTTAATTTATAGATTTTTATAAATCGTAGATGGGCGTCAGCAACCAGCAAATATTTTAGAGGACAGATGTAACACCATGCCTCGCCCATTTAATCATTTATTTCTTTGGGTCATTTAACATATATTTTTACAATGTGCTGAGTTATTACTTAGGTAATAATAATAATAATAATAATAACAATATTTATAAAGCGCAACATATCCATCTCTAGAGATGCTCAAGGCGCATACAAACAATTTAAATTTATATTAGGAATTGAACATACTTAAGATTAAAGAAATATTAAATATTAACTTACATGTAAATTCATCATGGCATCGACATGGTATATTATACAATGTGGCACAGGGTGATTATTTGTTTGGCATGCATTGTATAAAGAAAATGTAGAGGTAGTATTTGCGAATCTACCCCTTTTTTAAAATTTGCTTTCTTATTTGCATCATGAAAAGACGTTGAATTGACGCCCATGGACAGGATAGATGGTAAATGTTTTGTTACGTGTATCAGTATCACTTAGATCAGGGTTGGCCAACCTTTTAAAGCTCGCGGGCCACATCTAACTATTGGCATAACTTGGCGGGCCGTAGGTAGTCTACCCCCCCACATTCACACTAATGCAATACGTGTACACACCTGCAATTTTGCAAACATATTTCTCGATTCACAACATTTGTATATTCAGGGACGGATCTAGCTTTTTGCTAAGGGGGGGGGGGTTGACCCAATGACGATGCAGAGCATTGTCTACGAGCCGCGTAGCGGCGAGGCGATTTTGGTTATTGCTATTTTGAACCCCCGTAAGTTGTGGTTTCCTGGCATGTTCTAACACAATGGAGACCATAAAAAGCAGTGCATGATAACGTCTTTTTAAATCCAGTAACAGTTTAAAACACAGTTATATCTAGAGTTATCATGTGTTTTGTCAAGTTACCAGATGAGTTGAATATCTTCTCACAATATGCACAACACATTTTCACTTGGCAGACCAAGGAGGGGGGTTAAACCCCTAAACCCCCGTAACGAGTCAATATGTTGTGAATGATGAAAACAAATAATGGAAATAGAGATAGCTGTGTGTTCATTTTTTACCCTATTTCATCGCTGCTATGCGGGCCGCATTTCATTTATGAGCTATTTTTATAATTATTTTTTTCAATGCTCCGCGGGCCGCACCAGAAGAGCTCGCGTGCCGCAGGTTGGCCACCCATGACTTAGACCCCGTTTACAGTGAGCAAAAAGGCCGGGCCGGGCCGGGCCGAGCCGCGGCCCGGCCTAGCACCGTAAACGCGCAAAAGGCCAAATGCGAGGCCAAAAGTGGCCGCGCATTTTGCCCTGCTCTGGAGGTAGTCTCGGCCGCGGCTCGGCACGGGCTTTTCTCACTGTAAACGCACGCAGGGCCAAATGCGCGGCCGAGCCTGCCTCTGTAAACGCACAAAATTGCGGGGCCGAGTAGGCGCCCTTTTCTCACTGTAAACGGGGTCTTAGATGAACCTGTACTCTGACCGCGGCTTACGGGGAGTCATTTTAAATGCGTACGCTAATCACTGAAGGTAGTTAGTGCATGCGTCACCTATTCAACACAGTGGTTGCACTGCTCATTTTCCGCTCACCGCTTGTATGCATATATGGCACTTTCACATGGCGCGTCAAAGGCCACAGAGCTCGCAGACGCAATGGACATAACTGACTCCTACAAACGATCATACGAAAAAAAAGGATTGCGTTACCCCCTTTTCTATACAAACCTGTAATAACAATATCAGTGTGATTAAATTATGCTCTTTCAAATACGTGAAATCGTTCAATGAATTATTTTTTTCGTGTAAATACTTCGTGTTTGTTACGTCCATGTCATCATATTGTATTTTCTATAGAGCGTTGACTGTTAAATGAGGAAGTAAGACTTGCCTTTCATACGCCTCTCAAGTTTCGTTCTAACACTGCAGACGGATTCAGTCGGGAACGTTGCAGAAAAGGCGGAGGGGGGATCCAGGACATTTTAACAGAGGGGACACAATATCATGACAATATCCTTCTAACGAGCAAGTTATAGAAGCAAGCAAGCACAATCCAAGTGAGGGGAGGGGTGGGGGATAATCATAGCACGAGGAACCCCAAGTACCCGGAAAATTAAGGTAAAAGTTACAAGCAAAACTATGCGATTGACAATGCCAAGCATTGCTCTTCATAATAGATTAGGACATTCATTCCATGTCTTATGCAAACAAAAGGTTTGGCCTCTTTCAAGAGAAGTACAAAGTCAAATATTTAAATCAACCGGCATAAGTACATACAGATTTAGCCAGGAGTTCGTGTGGAATTAGTCTGCACATAAAAAGAACATTTCATTTTATTTTCAATTGATTTGATATGGCTTCTTTTAAAGCCCCACTGCACTACTTGTAGCTACTTGCGCCCTCTCTATAGCAAACAATGCCTGAGCGGTAGCCGTTGGTCCCCTTTCCTTATGTTCAATGAGAGCTGATTTGATGAGATAACCATCTGTCAGTGACCACGCAGGGAGGTTTAATCCCTCCCGGCCAAACTAGTGCAGACAGACTTTTTTTGTTTATTGGTCCACATTATACAAAGAATATAGACATACATATAATATACACAATTATACATAACATGTAGTGTAAATGAGCACGTCTCAATGATTCTCAATTTATATAGCAGAATTAAGTAGAATGTGAGGAACCTATTAAAAAGCAGTGTTTGTATTTCATAGGTTCCTGGAAAAGTAAGTATTATAGATAAAGATTGTAACAGTAGAGGAAGACGTAATTTAGAGGGGAGAATTTAAAACACAATGGAATAATGAAATTTGTATACAAAATAATGCATTAGCACCAATACCCAGAGTCACCCGGCTAAAATGCGTAGTCAAAATACGTAGTAGTCAAAATGCGTAGTCACCCGAGCAATTCGGTTAGCACAGCACATAGTGATTTGTTTATATACATTAAAAACCCGGAACATGCATCATTAATTAACAATTAGGATTAGCATTGAAGAAAAAAGGACTGGGGAGGGCAAACAAATTATATTAGATGTAAGAATTTAAAAGAAAAACTCGAAGTTTGCGTTTAAAGCAATTTAACGATGGTGCTTCCTCAACTTCCGAATCCAAACCATTCCAAAAAGAGGGACCGGTATACATGATTGTTTTTTGGGCAAAAGCTGTCCGGATAGGGGGGAGATGGAAATTGTCTCTTTGTCTCTAAGGAGAAAAGTCCAATTGGCATTTTATTACCCTGTAGAACTCCCCTGGTTGTACCTTTTAACTTAACGATCTCACGAGGAAAGAACCACTATATCAAACAATGAAATATATAATTAATATTGAATTGATTCGTTTTATTGCAATAAAAGAACATGCAGCTGGAAAGCTGAAATTGCTCAATTTACAAAGTCAATGTACAACACAATAAACGATCAAAATATGAATGACTAAATCGTACAACCAAAAATCATGCATAATGAAACAAAATAAAACTCTCAAATATTACACCAAAATCTAAATATATTACAAACATTAAAAACATTAAAAAACATTAAAAAGTTCTGTGTCATCAAAAGTTACACAGAAAGGAGAGAGAGAGAGAGAGACGGAACTAGAAAGAGGAAGAAAAGGAAGAAGCAGAAAGAAAGAAACGTTGATCAAAGAATATACGAAAGATTGGAGGAGAGGGGTAGAGAAAAGATAGAGGATAGAGAATAGAGGACAGAGTAGAAAATGAAAGTAGAAAGAGAGGAGAATGGTACAATCTTGAAGTGTGTTTTCATTCAAAACAGGAGAAAAGGAATGCGAGTCTCTGCCAAGTGCACCTGAATTTAAAGTATGTATACAAAAATAAAAAATAAACACTTAGAATACATAATATATTAACGGCATTTTAAAAATTCGTTAAAGTCAAAAGAATAAAACTATGCCAATCCCGCAACACATCCAAGTTCAATGCAAATTATGTCCTAAAAAATGTCATATTCACTGTTACTATACAAAGCATCAAAGTACATGTAAAAACTGGCAAATTATGTATTGTGTAAAGAAAGAAGAAAAAAGGTAATAGTAGCAGAGGAAAGAGATAAGAAAACAGAAAGAAAAGAGAAAAAGATGAGAAAAAGAGAAGAGGAAGGAAAAGGGTATTCACACAAAGCAAGAGTAACATGAAATAGCACGGATTGTTAAATCCTAAAAGTACAAGGATAAGGACAAGGTTAAGTCAAGTTCTCATGTCAATGGATCTAGAATGTGTTATACAAGGCAATCCTTATTTTCTCTTCGCCATATCAATGGGACTAAGTGTCTTTCCCCTGATACTTATGCTCACATCAAGGAGTTGGGTATCGATCATGTGAGAGGAGGAAGAGGTGGATGTCATGTTCAAAGGAGAACTGGCAATGCACGGAAGTATCCACAGGAAAAGTATGTATTCACTCATGAGAATGACACTGATGAATCTGGTATGATTCCTGTACTTTTGAGTTCCTGTAGAAAACCAATTTCTAGCCAAAAAGCGGGTTCCGACGTTGATAATTTGGTGCCAATTCAGAGAGAGAGGTGTGATAAGCTCAATGTTCACCTTTGGAACTGCAACTCGCTCAGAAACAAAACATATCTTTTGACTGATTACATCTTGGAGAATAATGTTGATATTATGTTTTTGACTGAGACGTGGTTGAAGAGTGAGGATCCAGTGGTAATTGGTGAAGGTATGCCGTCGGGATATACATTCATCAATGTACCTCGAGGGAGGGAGGATGCCCATGGGGGTATTGCTGTGATTTACAGAACTGTGCTGAACATGTCTATCATCAATGTGGAATCTACACATGATTCTTATGAACGAGTCTGTGTTACTGATCCTGCAAAAATGGTGTGCTATGTTGTGATCTATCGGAACTACGCGGAACGGCCTTAAAACTAGTGACTTTCTTGCAGATTTTGATTAACTGATCAGAGAGCTCACAACTCGTTCATTCAAAGTACTACTACTTGGAGACTTCAATATTCATGTGGACACTCCCAACAAGCCTGAATCAGCTCAGTTTCTCTCTTCTCTTGAGGAGGCAGGCCTCCAACAGCACATCCAGAGTCCTACTGACAGATATGGTCACACGCTGGATCTGATTATTTCTAGGGACAATGATGATTCTTTTGTAACATCCTGTCACGTTCATGAGAAGTCATATTCTGATCATCATTTTCTTAGCTGTGTATTATATGTGGGAAAATCCAAGTTAAAGAATGTGACCTCGGTTTCGCATAATTTTCGCAGTCTTGACAAAGAGTCCTTCCGTTCTGGGATAGCTGAAGCATTTGTAGACTTTCAAGTAGATGGTTCTGCAGATGCACAGGCTTTATTCTACAACTGCTCCATCTGTACAGTGCTGGAAAAATCCACATCCACAAAACGGACTCATAAATTTCGCTCGCATCCAGCTTGGTACACTGACGAAATCTATGAAGCAAGGCGTAATAGACGAAGACTCGAAAATTCGTGGTCTAAGAGTCACACAGTTGGGGATCACATTAGGTATTTGGACCAGATTCACGTTCTAGGCAGGCTCATCCGAAAGGTAAAGTCGTCATACTACAATGACCAGTTGAGTGATGCTGATACGAAGTCGATTTTCCGTGTACTTAACACGCTCTTGAACAGATCTCCAACTGTGTTGCCAACACATGTGTCTGCAAGTGATCTATCGGACAGATTTGCTAGATACTTTACTGAGAAGGTAGCTAAGATAAGAGAAGCTCTGTCATCTGCTTCTTCCTCATCTAATGCTCTTACATATAGAACTACATGTAAAGATCATCATCCTGGAGATCTGGCCTCGAGTATTGCAGAGTTATCCGACTTTGACTCTGTGACCGCAGATGAAGTCCGCAAGGTTATCATGGCATCACCAAATAAGTCTTGCTCACTTGATCCTTTTCCAGTGTGGTTGTTACAGGAGAACATTGACATATTTCTACCTCACATAGTGTCAATAGTCAAGATATCCATGGAGTCTGGTGACTTCCCTTCATCCCTGAAGGAAGCTGTTGTCACGCCTCTCATCAAGAAACAGAACCTCGATCGAGATAACTTGAAAAAACTATCGCCCGGTCTCCAATCTACCCTTCCTATCCAAGATCATTGAAAAGGTAGTTCTGGTGCAGGTTACAGAGCACTTGGAATTAAATGAGCTCAACAGTGATTGTCAGTCAGCCTATCGACGGCATCATAGCACGGAGACAGCACTTCTGAAGATGAAGAATGATATCCCGCAGGCTATGGACATGAAACATGTGACTTTTGTTATTCTCCTAGATCTTTCAGCTGCCTTTGACTCAGTAGATCATACAATCCTTCTTGATCGACTCTCCGAAGTGTTTAATATCACAGGCAGTGCTCTGTCCTGGTTCACTTCTTACCTGTCGGGTCGCACCAGCAGATGCAAAGTAACATGTGAACTATCTACTCAACAGTCTCTTGATTACGGCGTACCGCAAGGATCAGTAATCGGACCGCGACTCTTCAGCATGTACACGCAGCCACTATCGGACATAATTGGACAGTATGAAAGTGTGCGCTATCACTCATATGCAGACGATATTTCATTGTATGTTTTTGCCGATCCTAGGAGAATCAGTGAACCATGCTCTTTCATCTTTATCAAGCTGTGTTGAGTATCTCCAGAAGTAGATGGCGTGTAATATGTTGAAGCTAAATAGTGACAAAACTGGGTTTCTTGTAGTATCTACCCTACAAGCACGGCAGTATGTGTCTGATGTCAAACCGGCAATTTCTGACATCTCGATAAATCCAACATTTGCTGCAAAAAGTCTTGGTGTGGAGTTTGATTCAGCACTCAAGATGGATCGTCATGTGTCATCCCTTTGTCGTGGACTTCACTACCACCTATCAAATATAGCTCGTATTAGACCTTTCGTAAATGCGAAAGCATGTGAGTATGCTGTCCGAGCTATAGTGTTGTCTCGTCTTGACTATGCCAATTTATTATTGTATGGGATCAGGTCATCACAAATGCAGCGTCTCCAGAAGGTCCAGAATCGTGCAGCAAAGCTGATCTACTTGGCCCGTAAGCACGATCATGTCACCATGTTGCTAAAAGAACTACATTGGCTTCCAATCAAGCAACGCATTGTGTTCAAGATCCTGACAGTAGTCTACAAGTGCATCCAAAACAAAGCTCCAGTGTATCTCAACTCTCTAATCGTACCCTACCAATCTGCTCGTCCTGGCCTTCGCTCTTGTACGAACAGCACTCTGCTACAGGTTCCCCGAACATACACCAAAGCTGGCGACAATGCTTTCCAGGCATGCGCTCCTCGACTTTGGAATGAGCTTCCACGTTTTATTCGTTCATCTCCTTCTCTGGATGTCTCCCGAAAGTAGCTCAGAAGTCTCCTCTTTGCCCATGATCAACAATAGATTCTTTTATAACTTTTTCATGTAAAGCGCTGTGAAACAACAGCTAGTTTGTAAGAGTGCTATATAAATGACTTTATTGTATTGTATTTATAGAAGAATGTGCATCGTCCATGAGAACGTATTGCTTTCTATTGTGGAGGTAGTTCTTGAACCACTCTAAGGGTAATCCTCTGATTCCGTAGTTAAAAAGTTTGTAAAGAAGTATTTCGTGATTTATCGTATCAAACGTCTTAGAGAAATCCAAGAAAACCCCCACCGTATGTTCGAAATTGTCAATAGAGCGAGCCACCTTAGTCAAAAGGGCATGTGTTGTACTATGCTTTTCACGGAAGCCAAACTGTGCACGATAGAAAATATTACTAGTACATAAGAATTTTACAGTACGGGCATATACAATTTTTTCAAGAACTTTAGATAAAGATGTCAGCAAGGAAATAGGTCTGTAGTTTCCTAACTCTAAAGGATCTCCTTTCTTGAAGACAGGAACAACTTTTGCCAATTTTATCAATTGAGGCACCACCCCAGATGTAAGTGATAGATTGGAAATATGAACTAAAGGTTGGACAATATCAAGGTTTATTTTTTCAAGAGATAATTACTTATTTCATCATGTCCAGAACTCCGCTTATTCCTCAATCCGTTAATTATGTTTATAATTTCACTTTTTTTTTTTGTTTGTTATGTTTTTTTTCTCCACTAATCATAGTGTCTTATGAGTGCATTTGGACAAGCGTTCTTTCTTGGATATGTGGTGGCTCTGTGATGGTGTAAAATATATGGAAAGTGAATTTGGGACTCCAAGAAAGTCAGTGAAATGCTTATTTGAGTCGGGTATTTTGGGGCAAGGTTGAGATCAATATTTGAAAAATAATCATTAAAATATTCCGGGATTAGTTCGATATTATCAATAACTTCATTATTAACTTTAATCTTGTAATTGTGGAAATCTTGCTTTTCCCGTGTATAACAGTTTTGATAACCTTCAAAGTATTTTTAAGGTCATTTCTATACAGTTCAAACTGCTTACAAAAATATTTTTGTTTAGCTTTCCTCAAAGTAGTAGCCAATATGTTCTTATATTCCGTATATTTTATCTTATCTTTATCCAATAGCTTAAATTTATACTTTAAATATAATTTTTTGTTTCGATTTATTGAACGTAAAAGAGCTTGCGTTACCCAGGGATTCCTAGGAGTCTTTTCGTGACTACGTTTTTTTTTTAATTACTAGCTGGAAAACAAGTATCAAAAGCATCTTTTAAAAGATCCATAAAAGTGTCTAAAGATTGATCAACATTATCAATTTGATATATCACTGACCAGTCAGTAGTTCCGAGTATTTGTCTAAACCTAACAATATTTTCTTCAGAAAAATCACGTTTTATAACTTCGACATTGGCATGCATCAGCGAAATTTGTTCAATTGGAAATTGAGTAAAAATGGGGAAATGGTCTGAGATTTCAGACAAGATTACACCTGATTTTGGAGAAAAAAAAAACAGCATTTGTTAAAATATTATCAATGAGAGTAGCAGTATTTTCTATAACCCTCGTTGGCTTAGTTATAAGTGGTAGAAAACTTGCTGTAAGGAGTGTGTCGACAAAATTATGAAGAAATGTACCAGTGGCGTTGCTGAATAAATAGGAAACACGTTTTATTTAACATTAATTGATGCAGTAATAATTCATGGAAAACACGAGAAAAATCGTCTTGGCTCGAATTTGGAGGTCTATAAATTGTACCTATTAGGATCCTTTTATTGTTTCGCACAATGACTTCAACAAATACTGTCTCAATGAAATTTTCCATACGATTTAATTCTGGTTGTAGCTTATATTCATATTCTTGAAACATGTACATGGCGACACCACCTCCTGACCGCTCTAATCTATTATTTATAATAATATCATAACCTGGTAGTGAGCACAAAGAAGAAGACATGTCGTCAACAAACCAAGTTTCGGTCACACCAAGCGCAGAAAAACGTTGTTTTGTAGTAAATAATAAGGCTCGTAAATCATCGAAATTTTTAGTTGCACTGCGAATATTGCAGTGTATCAGTGAAAAATCATCGCCATTTCGACTTTGAGATGTTGACGCAATTTGTCTATCTGTATAATGCAGCGATAGTCCATATCGGTAAGTATCATCATTTGGATCAAAGTCATGATGCACCAAAGCCTCTTAAAGGATGTATTGGAAGGAAGAGTGGAAGGAAGTAGACCTAGAGGGAGACCCAGAATCAACTGGGAAGAGAATGTCAAGAACTGGAGTGGACTAAAACTGCGAGAGTGCACCAGAATGGCAGAAGATAGAGTGAAATGGAGAGATGTTGCAATCAACCTCCGAACTGGGAGAAGATACTTAGATAGATAGATAGAATTAATTGCCTGTACAACCGATTCATAAAAATAAGCGTATAAAGGATCAGACACATTTAGGTTTTGAATAGTGGTGACGGCATTATTATTGATGTTGTTGTTTTTGATCATTTTGTTATTGTTTATTAACATAAATAACCACCAATTTTAATATCATTATTGTCATCATCATCGTTATGATTATGATTTCATTTTAATTTGTACTATAATAACAACAATTACTGATATCATTAAAAAATATATATTATTATTGTTATTAATATAGCATTATTACCAACACGATTATTATTATCAATATCATCATTAAAATTATTATTGTAGTGGTGATGTTATATACGAATATAATTTGTGTGAAATTGTGTTTAATTCCGATTTCATTGTTGATTGTTAAGATCAACAAAATCATGAGGTTCTATCATATTATACATACAAATGCAGGGCAGTCACTTTTAGTTTCTAAAACTAGCCTATTTCTAACCCCGACCCGAAATGTACATGCCCTTACCGTTCCCAAGAATTATTTGCAGAATGCATTACTATTTAACAATCCCATCCTACCATGCTGTTGTTGTTTTCGTTTTTTCTTTGCTTACTAAATTTCAGGGAATTTTCAAGCAAAACTACCTCACCTAAAGATCCCCCACGCCCCCACCCCCGAGATCCATGGATCCACCACAGCTACCTCACAAAATAGATAATAATTTTCAAGCGGGCCTGTAAAAAGGCTAAGCGGGTACTGAGCGAAAATCCTAAAGTGGTCGCGCGGCGCCCGGCGCACGCATCTCGGCAAAAGCCCCGACTACTGACCCCTGGCCTCGATATACAAACGCACACTGTGCATGTATGGTACGTGCAAATTATTGCATGCTGTGTGCATTTTACCGCTGATAGCTAGTCACCTCCAAATTATTATAGGTTCGAGACCAGGTTGCGTAAAGTTATCCGTTACATGTGGAAAGGAAGCAAAGCTGTATTGCTGTGGTAAGATGCTTTTTAAAGCTTATTTGTACCTCCTATTTTAAATTGTAGTGCATCATTAGGATAAGGAGCGGGATAGCGAACTATAAAGCCAGCTACTGGGGCTCGTAGTGTGTGGGAAGGGGTGATTTCGGACGCATTTTAGGGTTTGTTTAGTTGCCTCTCCGCGCAGGTCTATGGGCGCCAGTTAAAGCCCAAGTCCACTCCAAAAATGACTTACTTTCAATAGAAGCAGAAAAAAACAGACAAACCAATCAAAAAAGTTTGAGCAAAATCGGATAACTAATAAGAAAGTTAAGAATTTTTAATGACATGAAAAACTTTGAAAATCACTACACAAATTGGCAACTCACTCATAAGTCTGTGACGTATGGTCCTCACTATCCACTAATTATTTTCTTTATAATTCTTGATAATTCTTGATAATATAAATTTCCTATTTTCACCCTAAGAATCTTATTTCTTCACACCAGCATCCAAGTTAGATTGAAAGTAATAGGTTTTTGTGTGGATGCACAAATAAAGAGTAATTAGTGTCCAGTTAAATCATGAAAAATTGAATTTTGATAAACTATTTATATAAACATCAATAATTATGAAATACAATATTCATAAAATAGTAGCAATTCTTCAAAATTCATAACAGTTTTTGGGAAATGTCATGCACGCTATATGATACAAATCATATTACCTGGGCAAAGGCTTGGGGAAATCAAGTTTTTGGGGATAAAAAGGGAAATTAATGGGATTAAACTATATAAAGCAATTGATAAGTTGTGAGGACATGACGTCACAAACTGATAACCATCTTGGCAATTTGTGTTGTGATTCTCATTGTTCCATAGTTTTACATACTTTTTCAAAATATCATAACTTTCTTATTAGTTATCCGATTTTGCTCAAACTTTTTTTGATTGGTTTGTCTGATTTTTCTGCTTTTATTGAAAGTAAGTAATTTTTGGAGTGGGCTTGCCCTTTAAGGCTTGGTGATATCAATATCATATTTTACATTATCACCAAGCCTTTTAAGGCTAGCATTATCAGTCTGTGTCCTGTTAGCATTGCCGCTTTTGAAGCGTTTGCTGTCAGAAGAACTCATGATTAATCCTCAGTCTACTTCCTCAAAGTGACTCGGTAACATTGCCTCAGATTCTGAAACAAAATCCTGAATTTAGCTCATGCTGCAATCATAATTGTAAGCCTTCAGGTCAGTCAGGAAGCCCATGATTTTTACAAGCCGATCGCCTGTCTGATTATCAAGACATTTATGATTGGAAATCAAAATTTTATTTTTCGTTTTCCTAACGGTTTTTATAACACTACAGTCTATTGGGGAAAATAAGTATGGTAAAACCGGTCACTCAAAGATTTTTACTTTTTGAGACACTTCATGATATTTTGAAGCGCAATTTTTTTAGGGCTTCAATATTACACCATATCACAGACACTGATAACCCGTAGGGCCATGCATCTCAGATTTAACATTGTTAAACAATGCCTTTAATATTAAAGCTATACAATGAAATACTTCAATACCCGATTTACTGCGATGAACGACGTAGATTCGCAATGTTTTTCTGTGAACATGAGAGGCGCTCCTTAGCATTTCTTTCGCCAATATGGCAGCCTACACTTTCTTACTGTACTTGCGTTTCATACATTTTGGATAATGAATTACTCTACAAGTCCTCAAAAATAATGCATTAAGCATGCAATTACAATTTTAATGTTACTAATAGATTTTATTTCGGAATGATTGCATATTTTAATACAAATTTGGCGATTATATAATATTTTGTCAGACCGCGTAAAATAAAGAGCGTGATCTACGACGAGAACCCAACATTTGCCAATGGTCGTTTCGTATAGACCCATATCCGATTGGATCTGATGGAAATTTGAAAAGCGTGGAAGCAAGTAATTTGACATATGGTGTGGAAATACCCTCCCTGCCCAAATAAACTAGCTGAATCTTATTCAATATACCGTACTACATATAAATATGTAAATAGTTTGGTATCACTACATGACAATTTTACTCCATAATTATTTGAAGTACTATATCAATCCAACTTCACCACTCTGAACATTGTACGGAACAATGTCCAAAACCAAATGTATACCAATCTTGAATGTCACTTTCAAAGTAATTATTATTGAGTTCATTATATCGTTACTAACCTAAATCACCGTGTGCACAAGTATAGTACGGTATTGGACGCCGTTTTATGGATTCAAGGGTTGCATTGACTTGATCAAGTTATATACAAAGGAAAGAAACTCTTAAAGACCGTTATCATTATATCGTAATCATAATGGTAAAAGTATTGCATGCTCTCCAGGCAGAACAGGAAAAATTATCATAATGGTGTACCCGTGCTTATTATAAATGATTGTTGTCTGCAAACTGGAATTTATTAACTGTATTGACCCTTAAAGGCATCGTTTAACAATGTTAAATCTGAGATGCACGACCCTACGTGTTATCAGTGTCTGTGATATGGTGTAATATTGAAGCCCTAAAAAAAATCGCGCTTCAAAATGATCAAGAAGTGCCTCAAAAAAGTAAAAATCTTTGAGTGACCGGTTTTACCATACTCATTTTCCCCAATAGACTGTAGTGTTATAAAAACCGTTAGGAAAACGCAAAATTTGGTTTCGATTTCCAATCATAAATATCTTGATAATCAGACAGGCGATCGGCTTGTAAAAGTCATGGGATTCCTGACTGACCTAAAGGTTAATAATTATGATTGCAGCATGAGCTAAATCCAGGACTTTGTTTAGAATCTGAGAGAAAGATACCCAATCCCTTTAAATATTCTATAACAGATAATGTTGTTGACAATAGGATTTGAAAACAAAATATTGTTGCGTAGTAGGTTTACTTATTACATTATTAGAATATGGAAATTGGCAATTAATATGTTTTAATTGACACGGGGGACGAGGGGGAGGGGGATGGAGGGGTCTAGAATTGACACAAAAGCCTAGGGGCCATAATTTTTTCGACAGATGAGTAACATGCTTTCAGGAAATAAATCAAGATATTATGGAAATCTCCACCGGCCTCCCAGGCTTATGGAATGGAAAAGGGGGAATAAAAAACAAAAATCACGTCAACTGTTTGCCCTCCCAATACCCGAAAATTCCGAAAGATGGCATTTATGCTCGGTATACATAATTTTGTAACCCTAAAACACGTAATCATTTTTTTTTCTTCAAAACTTTGAATTTTGAAAATCCTGCTGTTCCTCCCAAGACCAGAAAGAAAGAATTTTGACCAGAAAAATTCACCATTTTATGCCACAAAAAGCCTTTTATCACGTTTTTCTTTTTTCCTCTCTCAGGCATGAGGATTTTCGCCAATATGTCCCCCTGGAACTTTTGAAGATAAAGTTGAGTTCGGGTCATGCAATTGCAATGTGAAAGAAACTGTTTGTAATTCAAAAAGGTCAAAAGGTTGGACATCAATTTGGGTGTATAATGGTGAGGTTTTGGAATCATCAAAATGAAAGGAAATTGGCTCAGTCTTGGTAAAAGTCACATGCACTGTACACAGAAATGTGTTTATGGGACGACACAAAAAGGTGGCGTCAAGGTTGTGGTGGACAACTAGCTGTAACTAGTCATATTTCGAATATGAGGGCATTTGAATAGCCATCCTTATAAGGGGAGATGTGTTCCATAATACTCTTCCACCCTAAAATTGAACAAAAAAGAAAAAGCTCACAACATAATTTTTCACCGTTCAATCTTCTCTTGAAGCCTAAAAGTGATGGAATTATCTTGGTGAGAAATCATGTAAGAGTCTACTGTCGATACAAACTATTGCATTGTCGGTGTGATTTATTACTCCTTTGTATTGCATAATGAATTTGTAGCTGAGACAAAGGAATTTAGATTAGCTCAATCATAAAAAAGCCATCAATTATGCATTATTTGAATTTGGAAGGTATGAAGTTCTGTTTAACTAACAAGGAATTTTTCAATTCTGGACTATTTCTTCGTTTATGGATTGTAATCAAATATAGAAAATGCTATTCAATCGTTTTTATTGAGTCTTTTTTTAACCATAAAGTAAAAATCTCTGTTATTAATTCGTAAAAACACAGTGAATCGTTTCCTTTTTATTTCCTATCTTTTGCAAGAACAAAATAATATTTCTCTCTCGACCTCTCTTCATGACCATGCATTCACTCTCTTTCTCCCCTCGTTGTTTGGTATATCGTTTATACCAGTTACTGCCCCAATGTTTGGTGTAACGCTTTTACCAGTTACTTCCCTCTGTGGGGTGTGGTATAAAGTTTATACAAGTTACTGCCCCGTTTGATAACGCTTATACCAGTAATTGAATGCCCAATTGTTTGGTATAACGTGTATACCAGTTACTTCCCTCTGTGTGGTTTGCTATAACGTTTATACAAGTTACTGTCCCGTTTGGGTGAACGCTTATACCAGTAAATCAATGCCCAGCTGTTTGATGTAACGCTTATACAAGTGAGTGCTCAGTTAATAGGTGTAGCATTTATCATATCCCATCAATGTTGCTATACTAATAAGAATCATATGTCTTGTAATTGTCTTTTGTTGCTTTAATTTCCGAAATTATCATGTCATTTGTACTATGCATATTTGTCAATACTGAATGTGTTGCCTTACAAATAAAATTACCCACAAATGTTTCAAGGCCTGTTTTATTATGTGTGTCTTTTGGAATGCATAAACAATTCATGTGTAATTAATAAATTAACGATTTTGCTATTCATGAACTATTTCAAGATTAGGCAGAACCATCACTAAAAGGGAAACGATAAATTTGTTATTAACGCTGGCTACTGGTATTTTTCCACATAAGCCTTGAAGAAAAGTAAAAGAGAAACCAAGAACCTGAAAACCAAGCAATTATGGTTTAAATCTGGATTTCTGCTGTCCAGAATGAAAATAATTTCCTTTTATTATGTACGCCTCCATGCTTCTTCGTATAAGGATTCTAAAATGAAGTTTCATTATAATCTCTTTCTCTTTTGGGAGTTATGATAGAATGAAAGATATTACAATGTGTTTTTCATTTACAATTATTTACATTTATAGTTCCCTAAAATGAATGTAAACAATGGACATGATGTCTTCCTCTGTGTTCTCTTAAATCTGCAAAACCACATTCTCCTATACAGAGCGTGATGATTATGCTGATGAGTTATTCAAACTACTGCATAGTTTCAAATGTATTGCATTTAAAATGTTCTGTAGTGATATTATAGTTGAATACTAATGCCATTTATTTGTCAATGGACAAAAATAGATAAGGCGTAAATAGTCAAATATATAGATAGGTAATTAGATAGATAACATATATTTGAGGATGATAACTGTATACATACACAAAATGTGTAGACGTGTTTAGGTCCATAGCGACTATGCATGTATCGATTTACATCAAGTTTTTGTTTATTTTCAGCGTGTATCATGGGGTTGAGCTAAACCACTTGATTTTAGAATTAGTCATTGGTGTTATGGACGCATTTTGGTGGAATAAGTCAAAATTAGAAACGTAATGAGAGTTGTGGCAGAGAAAATAAAAATGCAATCTATTTGAAAAAAATAGTCAACAACAAAGATCGCAGCTCGCCTTCTGATATTATAATCGGTAACAAGCTAATGTACAGTAGAAAAGGGATAATTATTTGAGTACATTTCTTGTGTAATGACAATGTTACTATATTATATAATCAACTTATTAGCAAGTGCATTATTATAGTTAAAAGAAATATTATAATAGACTTTATCAAGTAGAAAAGAGTATTATCTTGGGTCAATATGTTATCAACCAGCAATACAGTACCAAATTGTGTACCTATGATAACCCTTATCAGAAGTATTGTAGCACCTTATTGTCGGCATATGGATTAAATACACTGTATGGTCCGTTTCAAATAGTTAGGCTCACATTAAGAAGTAAAAATGCTTTCGTGTTGTTCACAATATGTTCTCTGTATAAAACTACTCATCTTAATTTATAGATTTTTATAAACCGTAGATGGGCGTCAGCACCCAGCAAATATTTCAGAGGACAGATGTAACACCATGCCTCGCCCATTTAATCATTTATATCTTTTGGTCATTTAACATTTAATTTCATAATGTGCTGAGTTATTACTTAGTTAGAGGTGGTATTTGCGAATCTACCCTTTTTTTAATTTGCTTTCTTATTTGCATCATGAAAAGACGTTGATTTTGATATAAAGATCGGACGTGTCATTGGTTCTTTCTCGGATTATACCGAAATTTCTTTTTTGGAAAGTACTTTGGAATTCAAATGGTTTAATTTGGAAAGCTATATGAATCTGGAATTTTTCTGTAGGTAAGCAAATTATTTGTGGGCTTTTTAAACACAATCCTGCACTTTTAACCTGAAGACGGCACTCAATTTTTTTGGGAGGCCAATCATGGCGGCTTCGGCTACCTCTGAGCCGGAAATGTCTGTGAGAAGCGAAGGAGATGATGTATTTAGAATTGTTAGTCATAATCGCCATAGGAAAGGCGAACCTAATCAAAAAAGAAGACGAGAAGAAAGTGTAGCAATAGAAAACCTCAATACCAAAACGTCAGATTCTGACTCAAACACTACGGTTTATCGAACCCCTTCTCCTGGCCAAGATCCCAAGCAAACAGATCTTAAACTTTTCATTACCCCAATAGACAAAAACAAATCTCTGAAAAATGTGAGTCCCATCAAAATCGCACGAGCAATTAAAGACGTGTGTGTCAGTCCCGTGGAATTTATAAAGCCTGTTAGCTCTGGATTATTAGTTAAATGTAAGAATTTAAAACAAGTTCGTGCAATCCAACAAATGGAAAATATAGGGAACATTCCTGTCAAAGTGACCGAGGGTGCAAGAGGCGCCAAAGGGGTGATTTACGCCATTCCAACAGAAATGACGGAGGAAGAAATGTTATCCGAATTAAGAACGCAACATGTAACAGCGGTTAAAAGAATGACTAAAAGGGTAAAGAATGGAGAAGATAAAGAGCAAATGGAAACAAACGAACCTAAGCAAATCCCTCTAACAAGCTTCATCCTGACGTTTAATACATCCACTCTCCCAACAACAATAAGAATGTGCTACCAAATAAAGTCAGTGAAACCATACATTCCAAAAGTAGTCAGGTGCTACAAGTGTCAAAGATTTGGGCACGGGGCAGTACAGTGTCGATCTAAAATTAGATGTGTTAGATGTGGGGAAAACCACAATTTTGAGGAGTGCGCCAAAAAAGCTACTCCAAAATGTGTAAACTGTGGAGGAGAGCATTCTGCTGCATACAATGGATGCACACAAGCGAAAAAAGCAAAACAAGTACAACACATCAAAATCACACAAAAACTCACATATGCACAAGCATCACAAATATGGACAAATAAACAAAATCAGCCCAAAACTAACATCGTCACCCAAACCTCCCAAATGAGGAAAGAGGAACAAGTAAACACACAAATTAAACTAAATGATGCGGTACTTGTCTCATATGCCAACGCTGCAACCACACAAAACATACCCTCCGTAACCACTAGCACCCCACATACACAAAATGTCTTACCACCTCGAACTAATCAAACAACAACAACAACAACACAAAATTCCAAAACAACAACAAACAATTCCACAACAATCAAATCAAGAAAAGACAATGAAAACAACGAAAATCCCTCTGTACCCCTGAACTTTATAGCTACTACAAAGGATGATCAGATAATTGATTTTATATGTCAATTGATTCTCTCATTCACAGAGGGCAAAACTCTCAAAGAAATTAATAATTTTGTTCTGGTCGCAGCGAAAAGATCGCTGCAGCAAAGAAGTAGTGTTGCCAATGTTCATAACGATACTTAAAACATTGATGATATTGTTTTTCATACTTCAATGGAATGCGCAAGGACTACTAGGGCATGGAAAAGAACTTACAAAGTACTTAGATACACACACGGATTGTTATGATGTGATATGTATACAAGAAACATGGTTTCAGGAAAATAGAATTCTTCAAATTCCTGAATACATATGTCTCCCAAGAAATAGGGAAAATCAGGCGAGGGGAGGATGTGCGATATACGTTCATAATAAAATCAAGTATGAAGGTCTCATGAATGATGTAAATTTAGAAATACAGCAAGTAAATATACATGCAGGAAACGAAAAGTTATCAATTGTGAAGTTTTATAATCCTTGTAAGAAATTAAATGAATATACTATGAATGTGCTATTAAAAAAACGTGAATAAAAATGATAAAGTTATTATAGAAGGCGATTTTAACGCTCATGGAACCATGTGGGGAAGTGATAAAACAGACAAGAATGGACAAGTGATAGAGCAATTTGTGAATCAACATAATCTAACTATTTTGAATGATGGTGAAGGAACCAGATTGGATCCACGAACAGGAAAACTGTCATGCTTAGATATATGTATAACCACTCCTTCATTGGCATCTAGAAGTACATGGAGAGTCATGGAAAGCCTTTTGGAAGTGATCACTTCCCAATTAGTATCAAAACAACTTTAGATGGGAAAAGTTCGGAATATAAAGATGATTCAAAAAGAAGTGCAGATGATTTTATTTCCTTTAAACATATAAATTTGAAAAAATTTGCTAAGAAATGTGAAGAGATGATTAAAAATGATCTCATACTTATAGATAACGATATACAAAAAATATATGATAATTTCATGAAATATTTAAAAGTATGTATAAAAGAAACTGTACCGAAAAGAAGAAATGTTAAAAAAAATCCGGTGCCTTGGTGGACCAAAGAGTGCACGGAGAAAATCAAAGAGAGAAATAGAATGTGTAATAAGATGTCACGGAAAATAACTTTTGAAAAGGTAGATGAGTACTTAAAAAAAAAAAGCAGAAGCACAGCGTGTGCTCCGCCAAGCAGAACGAAATTACTGGCGGGCATTTTGCACGAAACTGGATCAGTATATGCCAGAATCAAATATCTGGGCTTGTATAAAACGGTTGAATGGTGTACCAGTAACAAACACAAAAAGTATGTCAACATTGGTTGAAAATGGTAAAGATATTGTTTCCGATCAGGACAAAGCAGATGCCTTTGGAAATTACTTTCAAAAAATAGGAATAAAAGACAGAGATACAAATAAGAAATTACCAAAGGCACCAAACAATGACATTCATATTCTGAATGTTGAACATGTTATAAATGAACCCTTTTTAATAACAGAATTGGAAAAGGCAGTACAATCGCGGAAGAAGACTGCCCCGGGTAAAAATAATATACCTTACGTTGTGTACGAAAATCTGCCAAAAGTAGTTAAGGAAATCATGTTGAATATCATTAACTTAATATGGGAAACCGGGGAAAATCCAATTCAACTGAAACATTCTGTAATAATCCCTATTTTAAAACATGGAAAAGATCCTAGAAATACATCGTCTTATAGACCAATTGCTTTAACATCATGTTTTGCCAAAATTATCGAACGAATGATAAAAGAAAGACTGCAATGGTATGTTGAAAAGCATGAATTGTTACCCATGTTTCTAAGTGGATTTAGGAAAGGTCGTAGTGTTACAGACAATATTGTCCAATTAGAAAATGACATTCAAAAGAGCATAAACTGTAATGAACACACAATAGCAGTTTTCTTAGATGTTGAGAAAGCGTTCGATACTGTTTGGATAAAGGGACTGGCATTTAAATTAACACAATATGGAATTGAAGGGAACATGTCAAGGTATATAGAAAATTATCTAACAGCACGAACCTTTCAAGTACGAATTGGTAATACAGAATCTAGAAATTATAAATCACATAACGGGTTACCACAAGGGAGTGTTTTAAGTCCTCTTTATATAACATAATGATGAGTGATATACCGACAGACCCAGAGGTAAGAATATCTATGTATGCAGATGACTGCGCAATATGGATATCAGGCAGGAACATTGTACAGATTACTGAACAAATACAGAAATATTTGAATCTTTTAATCTGTTGGTTTGAAGAGTGGGGGTTTCGACTCTCAGCTGACAAAACAGTGCCCGTATTTTTTACGAAGAGCTGGAATGTTTTACCGCCTGAAATAGAATTGAATGGAAATGTGCTAATGTACGAAAAATCTCACCGCTTTTTAGGAGTTATATTTGATAAAAGGTTAACCTGGCAACCACATATCGAACATGTAATCATGAGAAGTAAAAGAAAATTAAATATCTTAAGATGTCTAACTGGAACAAATTGGGGAAGCTCCTCGAAATCACTTATGATGGTGTATAGAGCACTTATAAGATCTCCTTTTGATTACGGATGTGAGGCGTATGACAGTGCAGCTGTTACCACTAAGAAAGCCATTGACTCCGTTCAATACCAGGCATTGGAAATATGCGCTGGTGGGCTGCCTTTAACCTCTTTAGAATCGCTACAGGTGGAAATGGGGGAAATGCCTTTGGATATAAGAAGACAAATGCTTTCAAGTAAATATCGACAAAACATCGAAAGATGGACGAATCATCCGCTGTTGAAAAACATTGAACCATGTTGGCAATTTGAATACCTTAAGGGAAAAAACGTAAACAAACCTTTTGGATATAGAACACAAAGCAAGCTGGGAAAACGTATAGAATCGATAGGCCCCTCCCCATTTCCACCATGGTTATTCTACCCTCCGGTAGTTTCAACGGAATTAAGTACTCGAATAAAGAAAACAGATCATCCTACACAGCAAAAACAAAGCAGTTTGGAAATCATACATACAAAATGGGTGACTCAATTACATATATACACGGATGGATCAAAAGTACCTGAAAGAGGGACTTCTGCAGCTTCCTTTACGTTCCTTACTATTCTATACATCAGAGCAAAAGGTTGGCAAATTTTACCTCTTCGTACAGGGCTGAATTGGCTGCCATCATTCTTGCTCTCAGATGGGTAGAGGAAATAGATATCTATGTAGGGGTTGTTATTTTCAGTGATTCACTAAGTGCTCTTATTGCATTACAACAACAGAAGGACGAGGCATTTATTCTGGAAATTCTCACCATTACTACCCACTTAAAGAATAAAGGAGTTGATATATACGTAGAGTGGATACCTGGACATTGTGGAATCAAAGGAAACGAGATGGCGGATTTCCACGCAAAGGCCGCATTAGTTAAGAAAATAGAAGTCAATAATAATCTAACTCTGTCTGAGATGAAAAGCTTGATTATTATAAGTTCCAAACTCCTTTGGCAGGAGAGGTGGAATAAAACAAACTCCTATTTGAAAACATTTCAAAAAGATGTTAATAAACAATATATATGTTCATTAGAGAGACAGCATGCAACAATCATTCATCGCCTCCGCTTTGGAGTCATTGGACTTAATCAGGATCTCCTCAGATTAAGAATTCATCCCACTGGTTTTTGTGATAGATGCCATGAAATAGAGACAGTAAAACACTTTTTAGTACACTGCCCTAACTATATTATAGAAAGGGCTATGCTTTTAACAGAAATAAACGAATCTCAACCGGAAAAAATATGGAATACTTAAAAAAGAGTGAGTCCAGTATACAAAAGGCTATTGTACGGTTCGTTCTTAGAACGAAACGGTTTCCTATCAGGAAGTAATACCTCCCTTGTATAGAGAACAAAGAATAGCAAAACATAATACAATATCATACCTGACCCTATGCCAAATTATACTCAGTAAATCAAAAATATAACTATAAAACAACAAATAAAAAACAACAAAAAAGCAACAATAATAAGAGTAATAATGATAATAATAATACAAATAAAAACAATAATAATAATAATAATGAATATAAAATATATAAAAATTATAATAATAATATGAAACAATCACAACATGAATATCCAAAATTTCAAGAGGTTCGATAAAGTAGTGAACACCGGAATCTGATTAAATTACGTATTGTTACAAAACTCCTTTGAAATTTTATTTTTGACAAGCCCGCATGATAAAGTACGTAGATAAATATAGAGACATATGTATATGTATATAATTGTATGCATATTTATATAGGTTGTTAATGTGTTGATGTCTATATAATAAATAATCCGCACTGTATAGTCACACTAACCAAGCCCACGAATGTTTTGCTTTAATACATTTTGTCTTATTGTCAAATTTTGAGATTGAATATATATGGACCCCTCAGAACATTTAGGTGCACAAACGCCCCCTAGCCTATGCCTGAGTTACCTAGGTCCGCCGAAAATGGTAAGATGGCATCGTTTAGACAAGGGCAGGGCAAGCGCTATGTGAAACTGAGTGGGGGAGTGTGGTCAATTTGGTGAGTTACTTTTTCGATACTATTTTTCGATAATATCCTAAAAGATAGATTAAATACAAAATTAAAATTAAAAACAAATAAAATAAAAAAACGAGAGATATAATCACGTGTCATAAAGTAATTTGGCGACAATAGTCACAACTGACTAATTGCCATTAAATCAAAACAGAAGAAGAAGAAGCCCACGGACAGGATAGGTGAGGTAGTAAATGTTTTGTTACGTGTATCAGTATCACTTAGATGAACCTGTACTCTAACGACCGCGGCTTACGGGGAGTCATTTTAAATGCGTACGCGAGTTATTAGTACAGATATTATTTGTGAATCTACCCTTTTTTAAATTTGCTTTTCGAATTCTTATTTGCATCATGAAAAGACGTTGAATTGACGCCCATGGCCAGGACAGGTGATAAATGTTTTGTTACGTGCACGGACAGGATAGGTGGTAATTGTTTTGTTACGTGTATCAGTATCACTTAGATGAACCCAGTGGCGGATCCAGGGGGGGGGGCGGGGCCCGGGCCCCCCTAGAAAAAAACAGGTAAAAACACCCTTTTTTTGGAAAAAAAGAGGTTGGGCCCCCTCCCCTGGCGCCCAAGGGGGGACGGTGGCGGTGGAAAAAAAAATAACCCTTCCCGTAGGGAAAAAAATTTTTCGGGTGCCAAAAAAAAAAAATTATGCTCACTACCCCTGGTGCCCAAGGGGGTGGCGGTGGCTCACTACCCCCAACTCTCTCAGTTCGTTCGTATAGTGGGGTTCGATAGTGGGGTTCGATATGTACATATCTGTGGCAAGACACGATAAACGCACCCTTTGTCACTCATGGCGCTTCAAAGACCACAAAGTTCGCTGACGCACCCTTACGTCAGGAAACGTCGCCCCGTGTGCAATGGACATAACCGACTCCTACATACGATCATACGAAGAAAAAGGGTGGATCGCGTTTCCCCCTTTTCTATACAAACCTGTAATAAAAATATCAGTGTGAATAAATTATGCTCTTTTAAATACGTGAAATCGTTCAATTTATTATTTTTTTTTCGTGTAAATACTTCTTGTTTGTTACTTCCTTGTCATCATATTTTATTTCTAATAGAGCGTTGACTGTTACATGAGGAAGTGAGATTTGCCTTTCACACGCTCTTCAAGTTAAGTTCTAACACTGCAGACGGATTCAGTCAGAAATGTTGCAGAAGAGGGGGGGGGGGGAGGGCAGGGAATCCAGGAAGTTTTAACAGAGGGGACACAATATCATGAAATCCTCCTAACGAGCAAGTTATAGAAGCAAGCAAGCACAATACAAGTGAGGGGAGGGGTGGGGGTCATCATATCACGAGGAACCCCAAGTACCCGGAAAATTAAGGTAAAAGTTACAAGCAAAACTATGCGATTCACAATGCCAAGAATTGCTCTTCATATAAATAGAGTAGGGCATTCATTCCATGTCTTCTAAAAAGAATTAGTTTGGCCCCTTTCAATGTAATAAAGCAGAGAACTGCAGATTAAGGTCTGGGTTAAAGTTAAAGCACATGAAGTGAAAAATCCAATATTTTAATCACACTGCATAATTACATAAACAAATAGCCAGGTGTTCGTGTGGAATTAGTCTGCACATAAAAGAACATTTCATTTCATTTTCAATTGATTTGATATAGCTTCTTTTAAGGAGGAAAGTCCGATTGGCATTTTATTATCCCCTTCTATAATCTGATACACGCGAGTATGAACTTTTGCTACTCTGGAACCATTATATGTGTAAAAACCGATCTTTTTCCCACGGTTAATTGTGCAAATCTCATTTATGGGGTTCCTTTATCTCTGACTCATGGGTCGTATACTGCGACAGAGTATGTCAACCCCTTCAGGATTGTTGGTAACTATGCGTCTCGCACACCATTTGATATCGGATTTAATGAATCCGTCTCCTGTTTTGAAATTCTAGTGACGTATCCATAAAGTATCTTATGAATTTAAGTATTTTTTCAGTGAGTGTGGTTTTGGAGGGATAGCTAATGTGATCTCATATTTTTCAGGCCATACAATTTTATCGTTCTCTTAGACCTCCGATACTTACGTGTTTGTTTGGACATCTTTTTATTAGTCTTCATATTACCTTGCTGTTTCTTTTTTTGTACACTTTTTGCAGCATTTGTGTGTGTGTGTGTGTTTTTTAGTGTTTTTTTTAAAGAGGGGTGTAAATTTATCGCTCTCGTACACTTCGAATTGTTTAGTATTTGTTTGGGCAACTTATTGTTGGCCTTCGTATTTTCTTGTTTATTTTTTTGTACACTTTTTGCAGCACTTTTGTCTTTTCTCTTTTCGTTAGGGGTAATAAATTTCTCTGTCAGAACTGTTCCAAATTACAATCACTCGAAGACGATGCATTTTGTATTCCTTGCAACTCAGAAATATTTCCTTTCAATCATCACCTAGACAGCGATGTGTTTTTGTTATTAGGTGATACGTACGTAGTTATACGTATCACCTATTGATTTCGTCAAGATTTTTCTTTATTATTATTATTATTTATTATTCTGCCATAAATTTGTTCGCAAGATATCTCAAGAATGAATAAAGCCATTATCATGAAATCTTCCATGATGATAGATATTAGTCTAACTTAGAACTGCGTGACTTTTCAGTGACTCAAGGTCATCGTGACGTCATCCATGCGCCATTTTGTGAAAATCAACTCATGATCATATCTTCATAACGGAAGGTCACTTCTCATTCATATTTATCATGATTAAGGTCAATATCCGTCCGGTCAATTTAAGGTCAATAAAAGCGCGCGTACGCGTACGTCCGCGCGTCAGTGCGCGCGCAGAATTTTTAATTACTCCAAATCATCTAAAATTCATTTTGCATACGTTTCAGGCCGTTTCGAGCATTTTTCAAAAAAATCACGCACACGCGCATGCGCGCGCGTTTTCGTCCGTTTTGGCATTTTACAACATGGAATCGCCATTCTTTTTTCTTTCATGATATTTCCCATACTTTTCCGAACAATTTGATACCACGTTTATATATTTATGACTATTAATAAGGGAATTAGCGTCCGTTCAAGATAAATGTCCGTGCGCGCGAGCTGTTCCAATACATAGTATATATGGGCAAAAACATGCCTATACAAAATCCATAATAGCTCTTTTGGATGCACGGAACCCTCAATTTTGTTTCATATTTAGATAGAGTAGGAGTCGGAGATATGATTTCATGTCTCATTTGGCCATTAAGTCTATCGTGACATCATCATAATGGCCTTGGAACTCAAAAACGAATTTGCATATTATGACGTCAGCAAATTTATGGAAAATTGATTGCATCTCTGTAAATATTTATTGATTTTCTCCCAAATTTTGATATGTTGTAGCTAAGACAATCTTCTACAAGATCAGTACACATTATTCTTCATTTTGATGACGTCATCATAGGGAAAATTGCGATTAAATGTAACATGACAGAATTTATTATATTTGCGTGTTACGCCTATGGAAGGTGAATTTCGTTCACATCATGAATCTACATGACATTGTTCTTTGAGCGCTATCTAGCTTATATGTGCTCTATTTTCTCCCAAATGTTGGTGGTATAGCTGAGACTATGGGCTATAGAAACTGTGACTTTAGGTTTTTGATCAGATGTTGAGATCATGTCGAAATTTTCAATTGAAAGTTGTAATTGCGACCGTGCCAAGGCCGTTTGTCAGCTTTGCATGTAAAGTCTATGAAAAATATTTTGGTCTATTGGTTAAAGCACTAGATAGATCCATAATGATCAAGGCTACACAGATGAAAATTGACATATGGATAGACCATAATGGGAGGAGCATTTTATAAGATATGAAATCGTGAAAATGCATTCTTCATTATGTAAAACATTAGCATACGTATCACCTAATTCGTCAAAGTGACGAATTCAAGTCTAGTTAGGTGATACGTACGTAGTTATACGTATCACCTATTGATTTCGTCAAGATTTTTCTTTATTATTATTATTTATTATTCTGCCATAAATTTGTTCGCAAGATATCTCAAGAATGAATAAAGCCATTATCATGAAAATTTCCATGATGATAGATATTAGTCTAACTTAGAACTGCGTGACTTTTCAGTGACTCAAGGTCATCGTGACGTCATCCATGCGCCATTTTGTGAAAATCAACTCATGATCATATCTTCATAACGGAAAGTCATTTCTCATTCATATTTAATATGATCAAGGTCAATATCTGTCCGGTCAATTTCAGGTCAATAAACGCGCGCGTACGCGTACGTCCGCGCGTCAGTGCGCGCGCAAAATTTTTAATTACTCTAAATCATCTAAAATTCATTTTGCATACGTTTCAGGCCATTTCGAGCATTTTTCAAAAAATCACGCACACGCGCATGCGCGCGCGTTTTCGTCCGTTTTGGCATTACACAACATGGAATCGCCATTCTTTTTTCTTTCGTGATATTTCCCATACTTTTCCGAACAATTTGATACCACGTTTATATATTTATTACTATTAATAAGGGAATTAGCGTCCGTTCAAGATAAATGTCAGTGCGCGCGAGCTGTTCCAATACATAGTATATATGGGCAAAAACATGCCTATACAAAATCCATTATAGCTCTTTTGGATGCACCGGAACCCTCAATTTTGTTTCATATTTAGATAGAGTAGGAGTCGGAGATATGATTTCATGTCTCATTTGGCCATTAAGTCTATCGTGACATCATCATAATGGCCTTGGAACTCAAAAAACGAATTTGCATATTATGACGTCAGCAAATTTATGGAAAATTGATTGCATCTCTGTGAATATTTATTGATTTTCTCCCAAATTTTGATATGTTGTAGCTAAGACAATCTTCTACAAGACCAGTACACATTATTTTTCATTTTGATGACGCCATCGTAGTGAAAATTGCGATTAAATGTAACATGACAGAATTTACTATATTTGCGTGTTACGCCTATGGAAGGTGAATTTCGTTCACATCATGAATCTACATGACATTGTTCTTTGAGCGCTATCTAGCTTATATGTGCTCTATTTTCTCTCAAATGTTGGTGGTATAGCTGAGACTATGGGCTATAGAAACTGTGACTTTTGGTTTTTAGATCAGATGTTGAGATCATGTCGAAATTTTCAATTGAAAGTTGTAATTGCGACCATGCCAAGGCCGTTTGTCAGCTCTGCATGTAAAGTCTACAAGAACTATTTTGGTCTATTGGTTAAAGCACTAGATAGATCCATAATGATCAAGGCTACACAGATGAAAATTGACATATGGATAGACCATAATGGGAAGAGCATTTTATAAGATAATGTAAAATCGTGAAAATGCATGCTTCGTTATGTAAAACATTAGCATGCGTATCACCTAATTCGTCAAAGTGACGAATTCAAGTCTAGTATTTATTTTGTGTCTGTATAGAAGAAATTATTATTATTCTTCCTCGAATTTGTTCGCAGGATATCTCAAGAATGGCTGAAGCCATTGTCATGAAACTTTCCCTGAAGGTAGATCTTAGTCCAACTTAGAACTGCGTGACTTTTCAGCGATGCCAGGGCACCGTGACGTCATCACGAATTCAAATTTTGTATCAATCATGCTCAGGTCATGGGTCAGAATTTTAGCCCACGCACATGCGCCTTTCCCTTAAAGCGAGCGCGAACGCGTGCATCAAAAAGAAATTAGAATTTAAAATGCTCAAAACCCCAAACCAAGTAATTTTCTATACGTTTCAGACAATTTAAAGCGTTTCAGAAATTTCCGCGCGTGCGGGTCGGTGCGCGCGCATTTGCGCTTTTAATGCATGCGGATCGGATAGATTCCATTTCTTGCATGCTTTTGATTCTTGATACTTTCCTCAACAATCCCTGTAAATTTCAGCCATTTGTGACTCATAATAATGGAATACGCGCGCGTCAAAGGTTACAACACGCGCAGCTGCACTTTTCCATTTTTTTTAAACATGCCTATGTTTAATTGGCCATAACTTCTTTAAATGCAGGGATAACTCAATTATGTTTTCTTATGAGGATAGAATATGAGTCGGAAATATGATTTCATGTCTCATTTGGCCATCAAGTACATGGTGACGTCATTATAATGACCTTGGAACTCAAAATACGAATTTGCAAATTATGACGTCAGCATATTTACGGAAATTTGAGTGTTTGATATGTATTAGCTAAGACGATTTTCTACAAAACGTATTAATAATTTTGTTATTTTAACAATGGCATCATGGCATATTCTTTCGATCAAAGTAGGCATGTCAATTTTCCTAATTTTGCGTCCATTCTCTATGGAAGGTGAATTTTTCTGAAATCTTCATTCTTCATTCCAGTCTTGTTTGAGCAATATCACGATTTTTTGGGCTCGATATTCTGCCAGCTACGGATATGCGGTAGCTGAGAAAAATTCCCTACATTAAAGATGACATTTAGTTTTAAATCATATGATGGGATCATGTCAATATTTTAACTACAAGATGTGATTTGGGAAACCGATTTTCCGTTTACGTGTATAATGTCTAAATGGAGTTTTTTGGTATATTGGTCAGAGCATTAGCCTCCCATCATCTATCTTTCATATATCCATAATGATCAATATGCTACACAGTTGTAACTTGACATATTGATAGACCATAATGGGAGTATTTCATAACGGAAGATGAAATCGTGAAAATGCGTTCTTCATTATGTAACAAATGAGTATACGTATCACCTAATTCGTCTAAGTGACGAATTAAAGTCTAGTATTTATTTTGTGTCTGTATAGAAGAAATTATTATTCTTCCCCGAATTTGTTCGCAGGATATCTCAAGAATGGCTGAAGCCATTGTCATGAAACTTTCCCTGAAGATAGATCTTAGTCCAACTTGAAACTGCGTGACTTTTCAGGGACGCCCGGGCATCGTGACGTCATCATGACGTCATTTTGTGAAATGTCATTAATGGTCTTTTCTCAGCCATGCAATATCAATTTCAATTCAAATTTGGCATAAATAATGCTCGGATAATGGGCCAGAATTTTAACCCACGCGCATGCGCCTGCCCCTTTAAACGCGCGCGTACGCGTGCGTCAAAGAAACATCAAAATAAAAAATGCTCAAAACCCCAAACCAAATAATTTACTATACGTTTCAGACAATTCTAAGCGTTTCAAAAAAAATCCGCGCGTGCGGGTCGGTGTGCGCATGTGCGCGCATAACGCACGCAGAACGGGGAAATTCCGTTTCGTTTAAGGTTTTGAGTTACTGATACTTTTCTCAACAATCCCTGTAAATTTCAGTCATTTTTTATTCATAATGATGGAATAAGCGGGCGTCAAAGATAACAACACGCGCAGCCGCACATGCCTACGTTTAATTGGCCATAACTTCTTTAAATGCACGGATAACTCAATTTTGTTTCCTTATGAGGATGGAATATGAGTCAGAAATATGATTTCATGTCTTATTTGGCCATTAAGTACATGGTGACGTCATTATAATGGCCTTGGAACTCAAAATACGAATTTGCAAATTATGACGTCAGCATATTTACGGAAATTTGAGTGTTTGATATGTATTAGCTGAGACGATTTTCTACAAAACGTATGAATAATTTTGTTATTTTAACAATGGCATCATGGCATATTTTTTCGATCAAAGCAGGCATGTCAATTTTCCTAATTTTGCGTCCATTCTCTATGGGAGGTGAATTTTTCTGAAATGTTCATTCTTCATTCCAGTCTTGTTTGAGCAATATCTCGATTTTGTTGGCTCTATATTCTGCCAGCTACGGATATGTGGTAGCTGAGAAAATTCCCTACATTAAGGATGACATTTAGTTTTAAATCATATGATGGGATCATGTCCATAATGATCAATATGCTACACAGTTGTAACTTGACATATTGATAGACCATAATGGGAGTATTTCATAACGGAAGATGAAATCGTGAAAATGCGTTCTTCATTATGTAACAAATGAGTATACGTATCACCTAATTCGTCTAAGTGACGAATTAAAGTCTAGTGTTTATTTTGTGTCTGTATAGAAGAAATTATTATTATTCTTCCTCGAATTTGTTCGCAGGATATCTCAAGAATGGCTGACGCCATTGTCATGAAACTTTCCCTGAAAAAAGATCTTAAACCAACTTAGAACTGCGTGATTTTTCAGCGACGCCAGGGCACCGTGACGTCATTATGACGTCAATATGTGAAATGTCATTAATGGATGTATCTCAGCCGTGCATTATCAATTTCAATTCAAAATTGGTATCCATCATGCTCAGGTCATGGGTCAGAAATTTAGCACACGCACAAGCGCCTGCCCCTTCAAACGCGCGCGTACGCGTGCGCCGAAAAGAGATAAGGAAAAAAAAATGCTCGAAACCACAAACTAAGTAATTTTCTATACGTTTTAGACAATTTAAAGCGTTTCAAAAATTTCCGCGCGTGCGGGTAGGTGCGCGCATGTGCGCGAATAACGCATTCGGAACGGAGAAATTCCGTTTTGTTGAAGGTTTTGAAAGTGACGAATTCAAGTCTAGTATTTATTTTGTCTGTATAGAAGAAATTAATATTATTCTTCCTCGAATTTGTTCGCAGGATATCTCAAGAATGGCTGAAGCCATTGTCATGAAACTTTCCCTGAAGATAGATCTTAGTCCAACTTGAAACTGCGTGACTTTTCAGCGGCGCCAGGGCACCGTGACGTCATTATGACGTCATTATGACGTCAATATGTGAAATGTCATTAATGGTCGTATCTCAGCCATGCAATACCAATTTCAATTCAAATTTGGTATCAATCATGCTCAGGTCATGGGTCAGAATTTTAGCCCACGCACATGTGCCTTCACTTTAAAACGTGAGCATACGCGTGCGTCAAAAAGAAATTAGAAACAAAAATGCTCGAAACCCCAAACCAAGTAATTTTCCATACGTTTTAGACAATTTAAAGCGTTTCCAAAATTTCCGCGCGTGTCGGTCAGAGCGCGCGTATTTGCGCGCATAACGCACGCGGGACGGAAAAATACCATTTTTCCATCTTTTGATTTCTTATACTTTGCTTAACAATCCCTTTCCATTTCAGTCATTTTTATGCATAATGATGGAATACGCGCGTCAAAGATAACAACACGCGCGGCCGCATATTTGCATTTTTAAAAATAAAAACATGCCTATGTTTAATTGGCCATAACTTATTTAAATGCACGGATAACTCAATTTTGTTTTCACATGTGGATAGAATATGAGTCGGAGATATGTTTTCATGTCTCATTTGGCCATGAAGTACATCGTGACGTCATTATAATGGCCTTGGAACTCCAGATACAAATAAGCACATAATGACGTCAGCATATTTACAAAAAAAATGAGTGTATCTCTGTTTATATTGTTTGTTTTTCTCTCAATGTTTGATATGAAGTAGCTGAGGCGATTTTCTACACAAAAGGTGCTATTGATTTTCATTTTAACAATGGCATCATGGCCCATTCTTTCGAGTAAGAGAGGCATGTCAATTTTTCCAATTTTGCGTGTATTCTCTATTGGAGGTGCATTTTTCTGAAATCTTCATTCTACGTTCCAGTCTTAGTTGTTTGAGCAATATCTCGATTCTTTTCTGCCAGCTGCGGATATGTTGTAGCTGAGAAAATTATGTACATAAAGGGGACATTAAATTTTTAATCAGATGTTGGAATCATGGCGATATTTTAAATACAAGATTTGATTTGAGAATCAAATTTTCCGTTTACGTGTTATGTCTACGCAGATTTTTGGTATATTGGTCATAGCACTTGCCTCCCATTCCGGCGACCATCTTTCATAGATCCAAAATGATCAATGATACACAGTTGATACTTGACTTATGGATAGACCATAATGGGAGGAGTATTTCAAAACGGAAGATGAAATCGTGAAAATGCGTTCTTCGTTAACACATGAGCATACGTATCACCGAATTCGTCTAAGTGACGAATTAAAATTAAAAATAGTATTTATTTTGTGTCTGTATGGAAGAAATATTTATGATTCTTCCTCGAATTTGTTCGCAAGATATCTTAAGATTGGGTAAAGCCATTGTCATGAAACTTTCCTTTAAGATAGTTCCTAGTCCAACTTAGAACTGCGTGACTTTTCAGCGACGCCAGGGCATCGTGACGTCATCATGACGTCATTATGTGAAATGTCATTAATGGTTTTATCTCAGCCATGCAATACACTATGAATACGTCTTAGATTGGTTTTAAACTATGCTTGTTATTGTCTTACCGCTGGAGACTTAAAGATGTCTTTTCTCGAACTGATTTTGATTCTTTTATACGCTTGAAATTTTTCAGATCAAAATAAGATCAAATGACCCTTCGAAGGTCTGATCTTAAATTTAACGACCGTCGATACTCCAGACCTACTGGCAAACGATCTTGATGACATATTTTATGATCCCACGGGAGTGGAAACTGCCTCGCACTTTTGGTCTGCTAAACGTGTACTTCGCTCAAGGCCCCAATTCAATTCCAAATTTCCAACGTTAAATTACACAAGGGTTCGTATCTTTCTACAAAATAAACGATAAACAATTGGCGTGTCAAGTTTAACTGAATGTATGCGGGTATTATATGATGCTCAAAAAGTTGTAACACGACTTTGAATTAAAAAAAAAAAAATTTTTCAACAACATGAAGCAAATAGTAAGCATCTGAAAACTTCAGATGCCTGTTTGATTATGATTGAAATTTGAGTCATTTCAAGTAACAAATAAGACCGTTGCCATGGAAACAGAATGTTAAAGAAGTTGTTATTTTTTAACCACGCCCCCTCCAAAAATGAAATAAATGAACCTAATCAATACAAGGAAACATTAGAATATATCTTGACAAAAAAGATAAGAAAAAGAACTAAGTAGAGAATACAATCAAGACAATAGACATTATGTTATAAATTAATGTCTTTAAAGGTACTATGTCCCATTTGCAGGCCCAAAAATGAAGGGTTAAATTCCAACGGCATTTGAAAGATAATACTAATTTAGAACTTCCCTAAAAAAGGGGGCTTGAAAATGTCTTTAAGTGGGAAAGTAACGACTATTAGTTGTCGAATCGACTTTTATTTTTATGTAGATACTTTCTGAAAAAAAATCTCTATTCGTGACACATTATTATCCTAAATTATCCTATAACAGCGTCATGTACCCCCTTTCCCGGCTGCTATCGATTCAAGCATTTATGCTTATGATAGTTGACCTCTGCATTTATTTTAATTCTTTGATTATATATGTTGTATATGCATTTTTGTGTGTGTATTTCAGTTGTCACTTGATGTAAATCAATTATATTATATACTATTATTGTTATTTAAATGTTTTGTATTTGATTTATTAATAAATGCAGAAACATCTGCTAAAAAAAAAAAGTGCTACCAAGACAGTAAGTAATAGTCTGATTTTCAGACCATTGTACAGAATGGTCGTACGTTTTGTGCTGCGCAAAGATTCAATTAGTTTAATTTTGACAATTACAAGAAGTGGGTTATTGATGTAGACAAATGCTCATGTATTCTGTACAGCCCATTATATGTATGTTATTACCAAAGAAGAAAATGCCAGTCAGTCACTCAATAGTGTCTGACAGTAAAGTCTAGCAAGTAAACGGGTTTCCTTGCATAATTTGAATATTAGGACACTGCTAACGTTTAAATTTCACAGATAGGACATACATGACATATTCATAATTCCTGCAAAGTTCTACGGAATTTGATGTTGGCTGCAAAAGGGACATAGTATCTTTAAGTTAACCTTTATTTGAAGAGCTTAATCCATTCCGGTTAATTTCGAGAAAATCATTGTTTTTAATTTCACACATTTGTCTCAGTCTGTTTATTAATCAAATCTATACTACAGGTGGAAGAACTACCACTATAGGTCATACAAATGCAAGTTAGAAAAATCCTGCGTACAGCATGTATTTTATATAATTGTTCACAGATTTCATTTCTTTTCGAATTTAGCGCCTTTTGGCAGAAATCATGGATATAGCGCCTTTTGACAGAACACTTTTTACAGTCAATATTGAGTTGTTCACTGACATTAGTATAGAAGGATGTCATTTGTGTGTAAATGCTTCTGAATTGTATATAAACTATACTTAACTGTACTTGAAGCATAGTAGCCCCCACCACACACACACGCGCACAAACACACAACACACACCACACACACATGATTATCAATGTGCAAAAATTTTCATCACATAACCACTGGTACAATAATTTATCCATGATGAAATCGCCAGAAAATGAGGTATTTCGAAACGTGAATAGTAAAAACGAATCTAGGCAGTCTGCCTGTGCTATGCTCTTTGTGTTCTGCTTTCTGATTGCTTTCTGATCAAATTTCCACAAGCTGGTATGATTGGGCCAATCAAAGGAAAGAAAAGGAAGGTGGATATAGCGCCTTTTGGTTGAAATCGGAAATGGATTTAGCGCCTTTGGTTGAAAGTATAAATTTCAAATCAATATTTTCATATTTTCCTGAAACAATTCTGAGGGAAAATTTAGTGATTTAGATACATATGAGAGAGGTCTATTCAAATCGTTTAAAACATGCAATTTGGTGAAAAGTGGATTTAGCGCCTTTTGGTTGCAAGCTCTTCATTTGCATCTGGCTCGAGTTTTGCTTGGGTATTTGGTACTGGAGGATTAACATGGACAAAATGTTTACATGATCGCATTATCTCTTATTCATTCCAGTTCCAATGTTTTTCTGACTGTTTTCAAGACACTATCATGTTTGTCAATCATAGTTCTATGTAGCTTGATGTATCATGGTAATTTTTAGGGAAAAGCAAACTAAGTAACTATTGTTGAAGTTTAGCGACAATCGTTCGCCATTGCTACTCTTTAATGCTACTATGATGTGCAGTGACACATTGAATCTTCAGGACTCATGGCAAATTCGTTTAACAGTTGATTGCGCTTGGTTGAGCGCACTGTTCGCAGGAATTAGATGAGAGAGATAGCCGTGAACATTCTCACCATTAACGACGAAGTATTTTTTTTTCTTCACCGCCTTTACAAAGCTATTTGAATGGGGAACAAATCTAATGTTAGGCTTCCTGGGAGAAGTTTCAACTGTTGTTAAAAATTTCAGTCGATTCCTCTCGGTTCATTCTATTGTTCGGACTATTAAGCTGAGAGAGATAGAATGTGACATTGTCATGACTAACGGCCTTGCATTATTATTCTTATTTGTTCATCGTCTCTACAATGCTATTTGAACAATATTTGAAGACAATAGACGACAATCTGGTACTTTTTTATGTAGCGTGACATTACAATAACATGACAGATGAATGATCATGAGCACCGGGTTTAATAATTTAACGAATACTGAATTTGAACCCGGGCTATGCTTTCTCTTGCCATTGCCTTCCGTTTCCCTCGTTTCCTTCCTTCTTACCACGGAGTATGTAATGTGTATGTGTATGCCTCAATCATAGAGAATATAATCACTAATATCGCTGAAATAATTCTTCTCCTGCCCCTTCTTCTTCATTTACTTCTTCTTCTTATCATAATTATTGTATACACAATACGTCATATGCCAAGAATTTATTGCTATGATATATCCAAGATGTCTTACAAAACTGTTGATTCGTTGCTGAAATATAATCAAGCCAAAAGAAAAAACATTAGAATTTCTATTTTCAATTGAAATAAATTATATAGGAGAAATAAGTGGAGAATACAATCATGATTTCGGTACTGGGCGTCTAACATGGACATAATGCACTTGTTTACATGACCACATTATCTCTTATTTATTCTACCTGCAATGTTTTCTGATTGTTTTCAAAACAATATCATGTTTGTCGATCATAGTTCTATGTAGCTTGATGTCTCATGGTAATTTAAGCAATTCAAGCAACAATTTCTGAATTTTAGCGACAATCGTTCGCCAGTGCTGCTCTTTAATACTACTGTGACGTGCAGTAACAAATTGAAATTTCAGGACTCATGATAAATTCGTTTAACAGTTGATTCAACTTGGTTGGTTCTATTGTTCGGATTTTTAGCAGAGCGAGATAGAAATTGACATTGTCATGGCTTACGACTTTGCATTAGTGTTCATCGTCTCTACAATGCTATTTGAACAATATTTGGTGACAAAAGACGGCATTTCTTTGTATCGTCAAAAGCCGTCAAATAACAAAAACATGGCAGATAAAAAGATCCTCAGTACTGGGTCTAATAATTTAAAGAAAAATTAATTTGAACCCGGCCATATTCTGTCGCTAGTAGTAGTAGTAGTAAAAGCAGCAGTATCATAATAATCATTATTATTATCATTGTTATATTTATTATTATAGTAAATATCGTAATTATAATCATTATTATAGTGATTATTTGCTTTGTTATTATTCTTATAGTTATTTTTATGCTTCTTCTTCTTATCATAATTATTGTATACACAATACGTCATGTGCCAAGAATTTATTGCTATGATACATCCAAGATGTCTACCAAAACTGTTGATTCGTTGCTGAAATATAATCAAGCCAAAAGAAGAAACATTAGAATTTCTATTTTAAATTGAAATAAATTATATAGGAGAAATAAGTGGAGAATACAATCATGATTTCGGTACTAGGGGTCTAACATGGACATAATGCACTTGTTTACATGACCACATTATCTCTTATTTATTCTACCTGCAATGTTTTCTGACTGTTTTCAAAACAATATCATGTTTGTCGATCATAGTTCTATGTAGCTTGATGTCTCATGTTAATTTTTAGTGGAAAAGCAATCTAAGCAACAATTTCTGAATTTTAGCGACAATCGTTCGCCAGTGCTGCTCTTTAATACTACTGTGACGTGCAGTAACAAATTGAAATTTCAGGACTCATGATAAATTCGTTTAACAGTTGATTCAACTTGGTTGGTTCTATTGTTCGGATTTTTAGCAGAGCGAGATAGAAATTGACATTGTCATGGCTTACGACTTTGCATTAGTGTTCATCGTCTCTACAATGCTATTTGAACAATATTTGGTGACAAAAGACGGCATTTCTTTGTATCGTCAAAAGCCGTCAAATAACAAAAACATGGCAGATAAAAAGATCCTCAGTACTGGGTCTAATAATTTAAAGAAAAATTAATTTGAACCCGGCCATATTCTGTCGCTAGTAGTAGTAGTAGTAAAAGCAGCAGTATCATAATAATCATTATTATTATCATTGTTATATTTATTATTATAGTAAATATCGTAATTATAATCATTATTATAGTGATTATTTGCTTTGTTATTATTCTTATAGTTATTTTTATGCTTCTTCTTCTTATCATAATTATTGTATACACAATACGTCATGTGCCAAGAATTTATTGCTATGATACATCCAAGATGTCTACCAAAACTGTTGATTCGTTGCTGAAATATAATCAAGCCAAAAGAAGAAACATTAGAATTTCTATTTTAAATTGAAATAAATTATATAGGAGAAATAAGTGGAGAATACAATCATGATTTCGGTACTAGGGGTCTAACATGGACATAATGCACTTGTTTACATGACCACATTATCTCTTATTTATTCTACCTGCAATGTTTTCTGACTGTTTTCAAAACAATATCATGTTTGTCGATCATAGTTCTATGTAGCTTGATGTCTCATGTTAATTTTTAGTGGAAAAGCAATCTAAGCAACAATTTCTGAATTTTAGCGACAATCGTTCGCCAGTGCTGCTCTTTAATACTACTGTGACGTGCAGTAACAAATTGAAATTTCAGGACTCATGATAAATTCGTTTAACAGTTGATTCAACTTGGTTGGTTCTATTGTTCGGATTTTTAGCAGAGCGAGATAGAAATTGACATTGTCATGGCTTACGACTTTGCATTAGTGTTCATCGTCTCTACAATGCTATTTGAACAATATTTGGTGACAAAAGACGGCATTTCTTTGTATCGTCAAAAGCCGTCAAATAACAAAAACATGGCAGATAAAAAGATCCTCAGTACTGGGTCTAATAATTTAAAGAAAATTAATTTGAACCCGGCCATATTCTGTCGCTAGTAGTAGTAGTAGTAAAAGCAGCAGTATCATAATAATCATTATTATTATCATTGTTATATTTATTATTATAGTAAATATCGTAATTATAATCATTATTATAGTGATTATTTGCTTTGTTATTATTCTTATAGTTATTTTTATGCTTCTTCTTCTTATCATAATTATTGTATACACAATACGTCATGTGCCAAGAATTTATTGCTATGATACATCCAAGATGTCTACCAAAACTGTTGATTCGTTGCTGAAATATAATCAAGCCAAAAGAAGAAACATTAGAATTTCTATTTTAAATTGAAATAAATTATATAGGAGAAATAAGTGGAGAATACAATCATGATTTCGGTACTAGGGGTCTAACATGGACATAATGCACTTGTTTACATGACCACATTATCTCTTATTTATTCTACCTGCAATGTTTTCTGACTGTTTTCAAAACAATATCATGTTTGTCGATCATAGTTCTATGTAGCTTGATGTCTCATGTTAATTTTTAGTGGAAAAGCAATCTAAGCAACAATTTCTGAATTTTAGCGACAATCGTTCGCCAGTGCTGCTCTTTAATACTACTGTGACGTGCAGTAACAAATTGAAATTTCAGGACTCATGATAAATTCGTTTAACAGTTGATTCAACTTGGTTGGTTCTATTGTTCGGATTTTTAGCAGAGCGAGATAGAAATTGACATTGTCATGGCTTACGACTTTGCATTAGTGTTCATCGTCTCTACAATGCTATTTGAACAATATTTGGTGACAAAAGACGGCATTTCTTTGTATCGTCAAAAGCCGTCAAATAACAAAAACATGGCAGATAAAAGATCCTCAGTACTGGGTCTAATAATTTAAAGAAAAATTAATTTGAACCCGGCCATATTCTGTCGCTAGTAGTAGTAGTAGTAAAAGCAGCAGTATCATAATAATCATTATTATTATCATTGTTATATTTATTATTATAGTAAATATCGTAATTATAATCATTATTATAGTGATTATTTGCTTTGTTATTATTCTTATAGTTATTTTTATGCTTCTTCTTCTTATCATAATTATTGTATACACAATACGTCATGTGCCAAGAATTTATTGCTATGATACATCCAAGATGTCTACCAAAACTGTTGATTCGTTGCTGAAATATAATCAAGCCAAAAGAAGAAACATTAGAATTTCTATTTTAAATTGAAATAAATTATATAGGAGAAATAAGTGGAGAATACAATCATGATTTCGGTACTAGGGGTCTAACATGGACATAATGCACTTGTTTACATGACCACATTATCTCTTATTTATTCTACCTGCAATGTTTTCTGACTGTTTTCAAAACAATATCATGTTTGTCGATCATAGTTCTATGTAGCTTGATGTCTCATGTTAATTTTTAGTGGAAAAGCAATCTAAGCAACAATTTCTGAATTTTAGCGACAATTGTTCGCCATTGCTGCTCTTTAATACTACTATGACGTGCAGTAACAAATTAAAATTTCAGAACTCATGATAAATTCGTTTAACAGTTGATTCCACTTGGTTGGTTCTATTGTTCGGATTTTTAGCAGAACGACATAGAAATTGACATTCTCATGGCTTACGACTTTGCATTAGTGTTCACCGTCTCTACCATGCTATTTGAACAAAATTTGGTGACAAAAGACGGCATTTCTTTGTATCGTCAAAAGCCGTCAAATAACAAAAACATGGCAGATAAAAAGATCCTCAGTACTGGGACTAATAATTTAAAGAAAACTTAATTTGAACCCGGCCATATTCTGTCGCTCTCTCTCTCTCTCTCGTTTGTCATTGCCTTCATTTCCCTCGCTTACTTCATTGTTACCACGGAATATGCAATGTGTATGCCTCATTATGTCAATTAGAGTCAAAGGTGTAACTGGTTGTTGTCCAGGGTCAATGGTCAATTTGTCTCAATCTATCTTCCATACATCCATAATGATCAAGGCTAAACAGTACAAACTTGACATATGGATAGATCATAATGTTAGAAGCATTTTATATACCAATATGAAATCGTGAAAATGCATTCTTCATTATGTAAATCATTAGCATACGTATCACCTAATTCGTCAAAGTGACGAATTCAAGTCTAGTTTATTTTTACTTTCTTTCACTTAGACAAAATTAATATATCGATGAGGACAAATACCACTCTCTGTCCGCGAATCCTCTTAGACTAAATGAACTTAATAATGAGCTGAATTCTACAAAAACATTGCAACTTAACAATGTAACCAATGATACCTGCAAATATATGTTTTCTGATGATTTTGTACAAAAATATAAATCTTCTCCAGATAACTTCTCTATATTACATGTTGATTCAAGGAGTCTTGTCCGTAATTATAACCATCTACAACTGCTTCTTAGTTCATTAGATTAGAAATGTACAGTTATTGGAATTTCTGAAACATGGTTTCGAAACAACATTTCAGTTAATATGTTTAATATTGACGGATATTCACTTGTTCATATTGATAGACTCAACAAACATGGGGGAGGAGTAGCTTTATATATAAGAGATGATATTGATTACAACCTGTGTTCTAATTTATCAGTAAGTCGTAATCATTGTGATACTGTCTTTATTGAAATACATCAAGAGAAAAAGAAACCTATAATAGTTGGCTGTGTTTACAGAGCACCTAATACTGATGTTATTGTTAACGAATTCAACGAAACGCTCACGAGTCTGTTGGTCGACATGAACCCCTTAAACAAAGATGCATACATATTAGGTGATTTCAATATTAACTTACTCAATCAAGATATTGATCACAAAACCAATGAATTTCTAGATATAATGTTTACATATATGGGCTATTCCCAACTATAAGTAAACCAATTCATGTAACAAGACATTGTGCTACCGTGATTGATAACATATTTACCAATTGTATTCACATGCATCAAAACTGTGGTATTATTTACCCTGATCTTTCGGATCATTTTCCAATATTCTGTATAAGTGCCAGTATATCTGTTCCTATTCATTCATTCTGTGGTAAATCACGAGTAATCACCAAAGAAAAGATTTTATTTAAGAATAAACTACGGTTGATTGACTAGTCTGTAATTTATGGTAAAACAGATGTTACTGTGTCATATAACATATTTATTCATCACCTTAGTTCCTTATATTTTGAATGTTTTCTTCTTGCAAAGATTAAACTGAAAAAACACGATAAACCTTGGATCACCCATGGTATTTTAAAAGCTATTAAGAGAAAGCAAAAGTTATATCGTCGTTTTATGAAGAAGGGTGACACTCCTACACGAAAAAAATACGTTGAATATAAAAACATTTTCACATGTATCATTCGCCGAAGCAAACAGATTTATTACGATAACCTATTTAAAAAATTGAGAGGTGATATGAAAAAACCTGGTCTCAAATAAACAATTTATTAGGTAAAAGAAAAAAGACATTACCGTCTCACATGTATTACAATCAGGATAAGATCTCGAGTAAAGCGTCTATTGTTGAAGCATTTAATAGGTATTTTGTTAATATTGGAAAACTTACACAAGAAAAGATACCAAATTCTTCCTCTCATTTTCTGGATTATTAATCCAACCGTGTACCAACTTCACTGTTCTTTAATCCGACTTCCAATACTGAAATAATGAATGTTCTCTCATCCATGAAAACATCTGGGGGGTGATTCACTAACTGGGAACGATATCGTTCCTAAGAGCAATTTTTGGGATTGATTTCAATCCCAGCTTAAAATCGATTCTACCTGACTGGTTCACTAAATCGCTTTTAGGCTGGGATCAATCCCGGCGTGAATAATCATGCGCGCATATGAATATTCATGTACGCGATCAATCCAACCAATCAACAGACTCAAATATTAGTCACTGGGCATCAATCAATCACGTAGCCGATCGACATAACGATAATTAGCTAGCTATCGTCGCTTAATTTATCAATGACGTTCATTTCTAGACAGTCTATGTTGATTTCGTTTTACTTTTTCATTTTCTTAGACGATAACTAATAATTACATACAAGAAATATCTGCAAACGAGATGATGATTTTGTACGTAATATTATACTTCTCTATATTACATGTTGATTTAACCATCTACAACTGCTTCTTAGTTCATTAGATGTACAGTTATTGGAATTTCTTACATGTTTCGCACTGAATCATGTCTGTTGTTCATATGATAGACTCAACAAACATGGGAGTAGCTTTATATTGTGTTCTAATATGAAATTGTTTGAGTATAAACAGAGCACCTAATACTGATGTTATGAATCAACGAAAGCACGAGTCTGTTGGTAGTCAAAGATGATATAGACTTACCAATTAAGATACACAAAACCAAGATTTCTAGGTACTAAACTAGCCCATTTTACCGTGATTGATAATCAAGACATGCATCAGCCTAGATATTTTCCAATATAAGTGCATCTGTTCCTATTCGTGGTAAATAGTAAACAGAAAAATTTGTACTTGTGATCGTAATTTATGTAAAACATGATTTACTGTGCTTAGTTCCTTATATTTTGAATGTTTTCTTCTTGGAGATTAAAACTTACGGTACCCGGTATTTAAATGATTGGCAAGTTCCTTCATGACACTCGTCGACAAAATATAAAATACTACCAACAAAGTCATTTGATTCTTGGATTCTAGCAAACTGGTTCAGACGATAACATTTCGATCGTATATTGAAGAAAGTTGTGAAATTCGCGATTTCTTAGTAAGAAGCTATCTGGATTTTCCGTAGATACAGAAAGCCGAAAGTTGTTTACAAATGTAAGATACACGCACGTATGCGCATTTGACGACGAAACCAAGAAAAATTACACTCACAAACGTTAATAAATACCATATAATAACAGTGAAAACCTATTCATCTTACAGATCAATATTCCTGGACCAATCAGAATACAATCTGCTCGCTATACGGCGGGTCAATTCACATGAATATTCAGTACGCGATCAATGAAATCTTCAACCTACAGCTCAACATAGCTTAATTTTATCAAGATTTCTAGTTTTACTTTTAACATTAGAAGAAAGGTGAGTGAAATTTCGCATAAGACATGACACAAAATTATTCATGACTGTTTCATGTAGCAGTGTGAGGATTCATACGATTTTCTGTGGGTATAGTTTGTCTTTCTGTATGCTTGTTTCGAGTAAAATGACGGATTTAACGTAGATCTAGGCCTAGCCCTAGGGCCTAGATCTAGCCTAGGCCTACGTAATGTACGTAAGTTAGACCTACCGTCCCCATGCAGCTAGCATGTAGCAGCAGCAGTCTTGATGTGGTATTCTCGAAAGCGGACTAACTTGAGTTTTTAGTGTTTTACATATGTTGTTGGCACTAAGTTAGGCCTACCCTATCATAGTATAAATCAAAACGATTCCATATAGCCTAATCTAGATCTAGGTCTATCACTATAAGTCTTTAACAGTGACTAACAGTAGCAATATCTATCTTCCTCTTGTTTGCTCTAATTTAGCTTCAGTTTGACAGTTTTGTCTTTGACTTTGCCAGAAAGTGTAGGCTAAGAGTGATCCGGATCACTCTTAGTCTTAGTACTCTCGTCTTAGCCTACACTTTCTGGCAAAGTCAAAGACAAAACTGTCAAACTGAAGCTAAATTAGAGCAAACAAGAGGAAGATAGATATTGTTAGTCACTGTTAAAGTGATATATCGAATCGTTTTGATTTATACTATGATAAGGTAGGCCTAACTCTTAGTGCCAACAACATATGTAAAACACTAAAGACTAAAGTTAGTCCGCTTTCGAGAATACCACATCAAGACTGCTGCTGCTACATGCTAGCTGCATGGGGACGGTAGGTCTAACTTACGTACATTACGTAGATCTAGGCCCTACGTTAAATCCGGCATTTTACTAGAAACATGCATAAAGAAAGACAAACTATACCCACAGAAAATCGTATGAATCCTCACACTGCTATGTCATGTCTTATGCAAAATTTCACTCAGCTTTCTTCTAATGTTAAAACGAAATCAACATAGAAATAAACGTCATTGACAAATTAAGCGACGATAGCTAGCTAATTATCGTTATGTCGATCGGCTACGCGATCGATTGATTGATGCCCAGTGACCAAAATTTGAGTCTGTTGATTAATTGGATTGATCGCGTACAGTGAATATTCATATACGCGCATGATTATTCACGCTGGGATTGATCCCAGCCTAAAAGCGATTTAGTGAACCAGTCAGGTAGAATCGATTTTAAACTGGGATTGAAATCAATCCAAAAAATTGCTCTTAGGAACGATATCGTTCCCAGTTAGTGAATCACCCCCCAGGTTCGGACTCTATTGCTGCACGTGTCATTAACCCTAATAAGGCCGGGGGGCCATTATGGCCCCCCTCCACGATTTTTCAGATTGTTCGGGAACGCATACGGATGACGCCCCGCCGCTTCATGACTTATTCTTTCGAGTCTTGCGCATCGTTTAAAACAATTTTTTTTGAAAATCGGACCTACCGTTACAAAGTCACGTGACCTTTTGTCTTTACATGTCGGCCCGAAAATCGCTCATTTTCGTGATTTGTGTACAAAACATATGAAAATATCATTTTTCCTAAAAAGAGACAAAACATTGGTTATTTGGTCTTGTTTAAAGTTTAGGTTTTTGTTTTGGGGGTCAAAATAGTTGAATTATAGTTAGAAATGAAATAAAACAACAAAAACAATGAAATACATAACTTAAAAAAACAATGAAATACATAAGAAATTATAAAAACAAGAGATAACATAAGGAATAACCTGGCTCTTCCAATTTTTGTTGTCGTATTATTATTCCAAATTGTCTAACAAATATATGTAGTGGAAAAGAAAGCTTGAATATGAAGAATATATGATTTATGGGTAAAAATATGAATTTTTGACCTTATTTGCATAATTTACCATAAATATGCAAATGAGTAATTTTTTCAAAAAATTGAAATTGCTATAGTGTTCTATACACTTCACTTGATATGCATGCAAATTTTCGCGGCGATCAGCCGTTTCACGGCCGAGATCTTATGGGGGCATAATGCCCCCGGCCGTATTAAAAACTCAAATAGCCCGGCCTTATTAGGGTTAAGGAATGCATTCATACAATTGTTGATCCACTTTGTTACATCTTAAATGAATCAATCTCACAAGGTATTGTCCCTGATAAACTCAAGACCGCTAAGGTAATCCCAATTTACAAAAAAGGTGACAAATATGACATTATTTACTACAGACCAATTGCTCGATCGCCTTTTTTTCAAAAATGTTAGAAAGGATAATTTACGACAGGCTGTATAAATTTGTTGTACTTAACAATATTTTAATACTCCAACAATTTGGATTTCGAAAGAATTTTTCTACCGATCTTGGCGTACTGAACTTGGTTAATACTATATCCAATAAAATAGATGGTGGCAATTATTGCCTTAGTGTATTTATGGACCTGTCAAAAGTATTTGACACCATTGATCACCACATCTTGTTAAAAAAATTAGAATTTCATGGAATTAGAGGGGTTCCACTTCAGTGGTTCCTCAGTTATTTGTTACGTAGAAACCAATATGTGGTGATCGATGGTGTCAAATCTCAACAAAGGGATGTACCCTGCGGAATTCCTCAGGGATCTGTGTTAGGGCCCCTCCTTTTTCTCGTCTACATAAATGATATAGTTAAATGTTCTTCAATTTTGAACTTCTCTTTGTTTGCTGATGATACCACCGTTTCATTATCACATAAACAAATTGACAATCTTATATCGTCAGCAAACAATGAACTAGACAAATTAAATAAATGGTATGCTTGCAATAAATTGTTTTTAAATTTGGACAAGACTAGGTATATTATTTTTCGTGCGAGAGGAAGGAGGGTTCCGTCAAATCTGTCAAATTTCATTATTGGCGGAAAAGTCATTGCAAAGGTTGTTAATATGCAGTTTTTAGGTGTTATTTTTAACGAATATCTTTCTTGGAAGCCCCATCTTACCTCAATTTGTTCTAAAATATCACGATCCATTTGTGTTCTCTCTAAATTAAGACTTGTGCCCCAGTCCATTCTGACCACTCTCTACAATAGCATTATACTCCCTCATTTCAATTACTGTAATACTGTCTGGGGTCACACCTTTAAAACTCATTTAGACAAATTATGTATTTTACAAAAGAAAGCAATACGAATTATCTTTAAAACGCTCCCTTTAATAGTCATACACATCCTTTGTTTTCACAGTCAAATATATTACCATTAAAGGACCTGATAACCTTGAATTCCCTTGTGTTTATGTATAAATTTCATGCCAAAATCTTGCCTTCTCTCTCTAGCGATATCTTTGTTTTGAATTCCTCAATTCATTCTTACCATACTCGCAAAAGTAATTTAATAAACTTACCTCGGGTTCGCTCTTCCGTTGCCTCAAATTCATTTAAAACTCACTTTCCTAAGTTATGGAATAAACTCCCCAACTGTATTAAAAACAGTTCAACCCTTTCCAGATTCAAAAAGCTAAGCAGGGAAATCTTAACTTCTTTCTAATATGTTCTTGATATTCTTGTTCGCTCTTCTTTTCTCTTTGCCCTCATATATACATGTAGACATAGATTTTGCTGCTGCTGCAAGAAGTGTACTTCTCTTTTTGTCCTTGTTTATATTAATGTTCAGATTTTCTTTGTATAAGTATTGCTGATCTTTTTATGTATTTTAATTTGGTGGCCCCTTTTTATAAGCTCTGCTTTCTCCAGGGTCACCAAACCATCATTGTGTTCTGCTAAAATTTCGATGTACCTTATTCTGATTGTATATATATTTTGATGGTTGAACCAATAAATGAATTGAATTGAAATTGAATTGAATTGAATTTTTCTTATGGTATGAATAGAAAACAGAATAAAAATTAAAAACAAATCTAATTTAAGGATATTCTGAGTGACCACGTACATATAATTGTCGAGACAGTTGGCTAATCATTTGATGATTTATACTTTAGAGCTTGAGTTTTTTTAAAATGAAAAGATGAGGCCGTCGGTCGCCTCGTTGCTTACTTACAAGCATACACATGATTTCTTAGCAGTCAGGAAAAACAAACCATCAAACCAAACCAAACTATATAGTGTAGTCCGCTACCCATTGTGATAACACACTATAAGTGTCATAGCGGGCAGTATTGTGGAGTATGAGGTGCCGCTAGTATATCCATGCTTGCAGTGTGTCTAGTACCTGACTAGTACTTCTTGCGCCTAACTGCTTACGGGTTACATGTAGAAAATATTGAAATAGTTTGGCTTGAATTTAAAAAAAAAGTCATGAGAAAATGCCTTAAAGGCCAGGTTCATTGAAATTTGGAAAAAAGGCAAATCACACCTCTACAGATTGCTGAGAACATTAACAAAATGACTAAAGTACTTTTAAAGCCCTCACTATTGTGAGGAATAAATTAATTGCAATTTTGATACCCTTTCCAAAACCCACTCACAAAGTTCCTTTATTTTAGGCACTTTGAATGAGATACACTGAATAAATAATACTTTCTACAAATGTGTATTTGATTTTTATGTTATTTATCGTCACATTTGACCATAAAAATCGGGAAAATAATCACATATTCTGAGGGCAGCTCAGCGTGTATGCGTCGGATCTGGGAGTGCCTAAGACATTTTGCATGCTGAACTAACGACTCTTCTGGGGCAAAATATGCGACAAGTTTACATATAATTGTCCAAATATTCATTACGAAAATGTCTGATTAGGCCGATTAGTTTAGATTTTTGATAGATCAATGGGGAAAGTGGAAGTCGAGAGAAGACTTAGATCAGTCCGGTTCGCGATTCACAGCTAGCTCGATCAAGCGCCGGGCCGGCTGGCCTGGCTGTGATATGCGGGCTCATGTAGATACGCAGCGACTGCGGCTGCCCCGACAGCTTGTGCTTGTCCATCGACTTCGGCAAAATCTTCCAGATCTTCTTCTAGGTCTAGATCTCCCAAATCTCCATTGTCGTTGTCGTTGTCCGAGGTACTTCCTTCTTCTATCTCCTCAAATCTCAAATCAAGTATGTTTTCGTCCATATCGATATTTTCAGGGTGACTTTGATGAAGGTAAACAACGTTGGGTAAGAATGGGTACGGTCCTCAAGAGTCAATGCAATACATGTGAATTGCACGCAAACTGCATCGCGCACCGATCAGCTGAGCGGCTTATTGTATTAATTGTTCATTGTGCTACGTCACTCAAAAATCACCTGACTTACGATGTTTTCGGGGTCTCGAGTGGGGTGATATTTCGTCAAGTTTAATCAACTTTTATAATTTTCGCACGAATTTACAAGTTACACGAATGTGATAGTTTTACTCAGTGTAATGTTCTGATTACAATGATACCAAATTCAGTCGATTTCTAAATCATTGAACCTGGCCTTTAAAGTCAGCGATATAATTTGTTAAAACTTTATTATTATTATCAGCGATTTCTTCAGAAGCAGGGGGAATACATTTAACACAAATAGCAAAATCTAAAGTCATGCCCTGCAACTCCTAGAAAAAAAAATCAATTTCACTATGAATATTTTGGATGTAAAGTTGCGAATAATAAATAGTATATATATATATTCACTGCTATGAGAGGCATGGCTGTTTCTATAGGCTCAAGGGGACGTTGCATCCTGCCATGACCCCGACGCGCGCGGCGAAGGGCGGCACGCCGAGGGGTCATGGCATGATGCAAGGTCCCCGAGAGCCAGCCATGCTTCGAATATTAAAGCAGTCCATATGATCTTTTATATACCGAATTCACAAAAAAAAACTACAAAGAATTCTTGCCTTAACCTTTTATTGAGTAAAGGTTGGTTAAAAAAATCACAGAAAATCTGAGACACTGTCTGTTAATCTTCGCTGGGAAGTTGCCTGAATGTCACGATCATTCGGGAATCGTACACACTAAGCGACCAAATCGCACACACACTGTATGGTATCCGCGCTCGCACAAAGAAAATTTGACCGGTAGGCGGGCATGCGGGCATTTTTAAAAAGACTATTGACTGGTATGAGGGCATGGCTAAAATCACGACTCCAATTTCGACCAATCAGATGGCTAGATTTCTAAAGAGAGGTATATAATAAAATATATGTTGCAAGACCGGAATTTCCTTATAATGTAGGGGCGCTTACATGCAAAATGGTGAAAACAATCAGTTACTTGCGGGTTGTGGCAGACACTTGGATTCATCCCTCTGCACAATACAGCATTAACATACAATATATACCTGTGTTATGGAGTCACTGTCATATTAGGTTTATGCTAACAAAAATATACTCCTCAACAGGCTTATTCATTTTTAACTGTTTTAATAGATTTTGCATAAACTGCATAATTGGAACTATTATCATGTGATACTATGCGAATTTTCTGCTTGATAATAATCGTACTAAAAAGATTCAGTTACCAAATTATATAGCTCAAGTCATTTGATTGAAAACAGGTAATTTGTCTTACCCCCTATAAATGGATATGCTTGTTTATACATAATTTTCTTAATTAAGCTTCAACATTTTTCATAAATGGTTTGGAAATATTCATATTCAGCTTTTGCAGTTCACATAACTTTAGATACTTATTTTTTTTTGGTAGTGTAACACACAAAAACTGATGTACAGACAACAAGCCACACCATTTCTTGTATTGTGGTTTGATGTTTTATTTAATGTGCAAAAACAACAACAGCTAAATAAGTTTTAACAAAGTTAAAACAATTAAAAAGCAATGAGGACACATTTGGACAAACACAACACTTAGTGATAAACATATAATCGTTTGTAACTCAATCTACAGATTCAAACGATATGACGTAAAGCAGACTCATGACAGAAATTGAGAAACAGGTTGTTTATATACCATTGATTTAAACATTGAATGCACCTTTTCCTAAATATTCACGCATTTTACCATCTAGTAAGTTGACATCATATAACTTTCAGTAAAAGCAAAACGACGGAAGGTAATTGAGGGTTAGAGGACAAATAAAAAAGGCGGGATAAGAATAATTTAAAAACTTGAGAATTTGGAAGAAGAAAAATAATCTAATAAGGCAAATAACAGCGTAGAAGGCTAGTATAGCATTAACGAAGTACATCCTACCAGTTACTCACTTATAAATGGGTTGACAACGGAAAATGTAGATTATTTATTTTTATCACCGTAATAATTCTTTTTCTCTACATTCCCAGTAAATAATAGTGTTTGAACCATTCAATCCCTCCATTAAGGCTTTAAAACGTGTTGGTTGTCATATTATCGTTTTAATTCAAGTAAATAAGCATTTATTACATTTTTAAAGTAAAAATGAACATATTATGGAAAATATATTTACAATGTAGGAAGGAGGCAAGATTCCGTAAAAGCACAGGACTTATGGTGGGGTAGCCATACAAAACAGACATAATTATGATAGATGTAGATTAAATTATTATAATAATATTCATTTAAATATCTATAAAAATAAAGAGAGAGAGGAGAAAAAAAAACCAAACAAACAATAAAAAAGAAGAAGAAACAAATACCTGTATTTTATAAGATTTCTTAAGAATTGTATAGTACAACAATCATATTTGTTGTAGTACTAGTGGATGTAGGGAGTGATGTAAGATAAAAAAAAGAGTCATTTAAATTGTTCCAGAGTTTGGGGCCATTTAATCGAATATTTCTTTAGTTGTAACGAGACTGTTCTATGTCTGGGAATATGAATGGTGCTTACATACCTTGTGGGATAGTTAAGCCTATCAAGCTTGAGATCAAACATATTACACAATTATTAGGGGAGATGATTAGATATAAAGTTATACAAGTAAAATTCTGTTGGTATGCGATAATAATTTCAAATTTAAGAGTCTCTCTTCATGAAATAAAGGCTTTCTGTCAGTTTTAGATGGCACATTGTGGACAATTCTTATAATTTTGTTTTGTAGTGTAAACAGTTTATTTACATTAGATGAATATTTATTGCCCCCCCAAGAGCATTATTCGATAAATAATGGAGAACTAGAGGGCAAAATAAACTTCGAAGACCATTTCGAGGAAACAAATAATGTATCCTATGAATAATACCTATATGTTGGCAAATAAATTATCTACTTCATAAAGGTGTGGCTTCCAAACGATTGGCTTCCAATACAAAAACGCTTAACAATTTGATCTTTTCATCTGTAGAAATTTCTGTTTTGTTTACTTTTATCCTTATTTCAATTATATAACAAATTTTAATTTTTCAAAACTGCATTCCCTAGAGTTGACAGACAACCGATTGGCTTGCAGTCATTCATATATTTATATGATTTTTTTAATTTGCAACATAGCATAGGGAATTGATATTTGTGTCAGAATATGGTGTATATATATCATCTGCATATAAAACAAAATAAGGCTCAGGGTCGGATTCTTAAATATCATTTACCCCACTTTTTCAAATACCCCTAAAGTGCCCCTTTTTACATAGGAAAGGTGCCTCATACCACCTCTGATAAGTGCCCCCTTCACCGATGATAATTGCCCCTATTCAATCTGAGAGGTGCACATTTTACGTTAACAAGTCCACTTCAGTTTCTTTTGTAATAAGTGCCCTTCTCACCTTTCATAAGTGCCCATTTTCATCTTTGATGAGTGCCCCTTCTCACTTCTCACACTTGCCCCTTCTTACACGTTTGATAAATGCCTCTATTAAAACCTCATAGGTGCCCCTTTCCTGTCGAAAAGTGCCCATTTTCCTTTTTAATAAGTGCCCCTTTCCATTCTCACAAGTGCCCCTATTCATGTCAGGTGAGCGCCCCTTTTCAAGTTCATGAAATGCTCCTCACCACCACTGATAAGTGCCCTTTACTTCTTATAATTGCCTCTTTTCAAATCTGAGAGGAGTCCCTTTTATTTTTACAGTTTTAAGTGTCTTTTTCATTTCCGGTGAGTGCCCTTATTAAATTTGAGAGGTGCCCCTTTAACTTTGTAATAACTGACCCTTTTCATCTCTGATAAGTGCCCATTTTATATTGACATGTGCCCCTATACTTTATTATAAGTGCCAATTTCCTCCTGATAATTGCCCCTTTTCCTTTGTAATAATTTCCCCATTTTCCTTTGTAATAAGTGTCCCTTTTCCGTTCTCATAAGTGCCCCTTTTCATCTCTGGTGAGTGTCCCTTATCAGGTGCGATCAGTAGTGCCCCATTTTTACCTCTGATAATTATTAATTTGCCACGTGCTCCTTTTCATTTCTAATAAGTGTCCTTTTAACGTTGGATATGTGCCCCCTTTTCCTTTCATCATAAAATGTGCTCCTAATTTAAATCGACTAAGAAAAACTTTTTTTATTCAATTTAACCAAAAGCTCGCTCCCTACGCTCGCTCACATTTTATGTTATTGTAATTTTGTTTCTTAAACTCTTTGTGCGTTTGCCTGTAAACCTCCTGTGCGTTGCATTAATTTGCAGTGTGCACTTTTTCTGCGTTAAAAAGTTATCTCTAATTTCAGAAGGCTATAACTTTTTATTTGAACATTTTGAAGATAAATGTTGTGTAGCAAAGTTGTAAAGTTTTTCATTAGCTTTCTTATCATATCAAACTCATTTGGTATATTAGTTTTTTTTTGCCTGTATGATGCTTTTTTCTAAACATGTATTTTCGGTATGTAAATATATATGTAAATATGTAAGTATCTTGTTTTTTAAAGAATGATACCAGTCTATCATTTTAATCCATGCCTCTAATTATCTTATCGCTATTATCACTTAGCAGGTTAATGAATTTATTGTACAAAATAAATAATTGGGGTCTAATTTTGGAGGCAGGGGGGACGTTGACAAACTTTCCCATGGAATTTTAACCTTTAGATTTTAAATGCATTGTGAAGATTCCCCGGGAAAAAACTACCTGACCAATTTTTCGTTTGTAATGTACTGTATGAATATTGCTTTGTACAAATTGCTCTAATTTTGTTCTTGGAGAGGGGAGAGGGTCACAGAGGGGGGAAGGGTGCAAATTCTGAACCTCATCATCCATTGTCTTCATGATTCAGACTGAAAATCATGACTATCACCTGGACCAGAACTCTTTTTATGTGTCACTTCACAGATAGACTGCATCATTTCTGAACACACATCATGCACAACATACTGCCCCCATCCCAAAATTACTCTTGATTTTAGTGGGGGAGGGGGATGTGAATAGAGGGAGGGGGTAGGGTGAAAGTTCCGAACCACACCATACACTATAAACATCTTTAAGACGGCAAATTATGTCTGTCACCTGGAACAGGTGTTATTTTATGTATTATTTGACCTATATCCTAATTTGATTTCTGAGAACACATTATATATCCGTTGCTAGGCATATTATTTAATACCATAGCAAAGGGAACTAAAAGATAGAAAAACTAAAATATAATGCAACTGCATCATCTGACATCATACTTCCTATCAAAGTAGTAATGTACTTGGTGATCTTCTCGCGATATATTCTACTTTTCACGTCACTATGTTACCGTTGCTAAGGAGAAGACAGCGTTTAGCAACTAAATCTGCCATTTTGGCTCATAACAAGGTGTCAATTTTAGAGCGCTATCACCTGTTTGTTATTAAAGCAATGGACTGGGAATTTGTATATGATATTAACCATGTTTTTAGACAGTTTTTCAGCAAGTTTCAAGTCAGTAGTCATCATAATCTATTAAATATGCAGAAATATGTATTTTGGCTGAATTCATATTTCTGAAAAAATGGTAAAAAAGATCTAATTTTTGGCACAAAATTAGTATTCAAACCTATTGAATGCGATATCATCTTGTAGAAGATTTATTTTTCTTTCATATGGCACCTTATATATGGTAAAGTGATGTTAAAAAAGGTAATCTTCAAAATAGTTCAACAATAGTTATAACTTCCCGTTAGAGATAGTGGTGTTGTCATTCTCTCATTGGTCTGTTGAAGTACAAGTTCACTCCAAAAATTAGAAGAAATTAGCAGAAAAATCAGACAAACCAATCAAAAAAAGTTTGAGCAAAATCGGATAACTAATAAGAAAGTTATGCATTTTTGAAAAAGTATGTAAAACTATGGAACAATGGAAATCACTACACAAATTGCCAATTTGGTTATCAGTTTGTGATGTCATGTCCTCATTATTTATCAATTGCTTTATATAGTTTAATCCCATTACTTTCCCTTTTTATCCCCCAAAACTTGATTTCCCCATGCCTTTGCCCAGGTTATATGATTTGTATCATATTGCTTGCATGACATTTCACAAAATCTGTTATGAACTTTGAAGAATTTATACTATTTTCTGAATATTTTATATTCATAATTATTGATTTTTATATAAATAGTTTATCAAAATTCACATTTTTCATGATTTAACTGGAAAAAAATTACTCTATATTAGTGCATCCGCACAAAAACATATTACTTTCAATCTAACTTGGATGCTGGTGTGAAGAAATAAGATTCTTAGGGGGAAAATAGGAAATTTACATTATCAATATAAAGAAAATAATTAGTGGATAGTGAGGAAATGAGATCACAGACTCATGAGTGAGTTGCCAATTCGTCTAGTGATTTTCAAAGTTTTTCATGTCATTAAAAATTCATAACTTTCTTATTTAATATCCGATTTTGCTCAACCTTTTTTGATTGGTTTGTCTGATTTTTCTGCTTCTATTGAAAGTAAGTTATTTTTGGAGTGGACTAGCCGTTTAAGGAAGGTCCTTGTACGTGTGGTGCGAGTAGTGCAGTATCAAAACGCACGTACCGAGGAAATTCAACTAAATAAATTCACGTTTGATATTTGATTTTGGCAATGTTTGAGCGCTTTAGTTCCTTTCTCGAGGATTGTTGTCGGCGCAGAGCTGTTACTGAACAAGTGCTGCATTACTTAGATGATTTCTTCTTTGCCGCTTCCTCCTTCGAGGAATGCCAGCGCATCATGCTTTGCTTCCAAAATATGTGCAAGGATTTCGGTGTCCCCTTAGCTGTAGGAGAAAACCGAAGGCCCTACGAGAGTAATTACATATTTGGGTCTAGAGATTGATACAATGTTATGTCAGTTAAAAGTTCCAGCTGATAATTTAGAAGCGCTATGTTGCATGATTCGCAGCTTTTCCACGCGGGCCAAGCTAACGCTGCGCCAGATACAGTCTTTAATTGGGTCACTCAATTTTGTATGTAAGGCAGTTGGCCCAGGTAGGGCCTTTCTGAGGCGGCTGATAGACATGACCAGAGGGGTAAGCCGGCCCCACCATCACATAAGGCTTACCAGTGGGGCTAAGGCTGACCTGGCAGCTTGGGAAGCATTCTTAGCGCATTTTAATGGGACTGTTATGTTTGCTGACAATGTTTGGCGCGATAATACTTGCCTTCAATTCTATACCGACGCAGCGGCAAGCATTGGGCTAGGCATTTATTTCGAAGGATGCTGGGCACAAGCTAGGTGGCCGGAATACGTAAAGGATGCTAATTTCTCCATTGCCTTTTTAGAGCTGCTTCCCATAGTTGTAGGCGTTCACTTATGGGGAGATCGGTTAAGTGGGAAGAGAGTAACTTTCTGGTCTGATAATCAATCGGTGGTGGCCGTCATTAACAAGCAAACGTCTAGTTGCAAGGTAATCATGAGGCTCATTCGGCATTTTGTAGTACTATGTTTAAAGTGGAACATTTGGTTCAAGGCGAGGTACGTTCCAGGCCATACCAATGAAATTGCCGATTCTCTGTCCCGCTTTCAGATGACCCGTTTTCGACGCCTGGCCCCCAATGCCGAACGACAAGGGACCCCATTCCTACCCCTCTCTGGAGCAGCTTAGTCGGGAGCGTGCCGTCTTGTTGAGCTCTTCTAGAGCCCACAACACTATGCGCACTTATCACACGGCATGGCAAGCTTTTCAAAAGTTTCGTAGTAATTATAATTGCAATGCCTCAAATCCACCGACCATCGAGCAGATTGCCCTTTTCATTTCTTACATGAGCCTGTCTAAATATTCCGCAAACACTATCTCTACATATATTTCAGCTCTGTCATTCCATGAGCGCAGTCATAATAGAGAAGATATAACCCAAACTTTTCCAATAAGGCGATTAGTTGAAGGCTGCCGTAGGCGTCATGCTCGTTACAATTATTACATAAATTAATCGCAACACTGCCATTGGTATGCCAAACGTCCTATCATACTATATTATTCACTGCAGCCTTTTTATTAGCGTTCTTCGGGTTTTTACGCATTGGTGAATTCACTTCCCAGGGTAGCTCCATCCCTACGTTGGAGGCGGACGTAGTGGTTCGGGGGAATCCCCCTCAGCGCAAAGTTATTGTTAGAATTCGGTCTTCCAAAACAGATCAGCGGGGTAAAGGGTGCGTCATTGTGCTTCCAGAAAGTAGGTCATTGTGCCTAGTTAAAGCAATTGTTGGGTATCTGGAAGCCCGTCCCCAATCCGTCCCGACTCCCGTTATTGCCCAGGGGTTTGCATTTTTTAGGCAATTTGATGGTTCTCCCTTAACCCGGCAAGCTTTCAACAGGGTGCTAGATAGGGGTATTTCGTTCTTAGGTTTACCAGCTCACTATTACACGGCCCATTCCTTCCGAATAGGAGCTGCTACGTCCGCTGCCATGGCAGGGTTTTCAGACTCCACATTCAGAAAATGGGGAGATGGATATCTGGGGCATACCAGGGTTATATCAGGCTACCGTCAGGTGAAGTTTGAGAGACCTCGGTTGGTTATAATTTAGGATCGTTGTTATTTTCTTTTAATTTTTGTTATGTTTTGATTATACTGCTATGTTGATCAGACCAAACCCAGTTCATAATGTATTAGTAACTAAGTTTTTGATTTCACTGAATTGGAGGTGGAAGAAACAAACACCCCTATCATTTTTGCTTAATAGCACATGTATGCCTATATATTAGTCACTCGTCTTAATGTTCGGGTAGTCATATGGAGGAGGTGCTTTAAATAATTACATAAATCGTAAAACACATTTTGTTTATGGTAATGCTATAATGTTATGTAGAACATGTTACCGTCTGCGGGTTCCCCCCTTTTCTCCATTAATTTGAATCTACAGATTCTACAAATTTATAGAGCCAGCTAAGGGATTCTACATCCATACCAGGCACCATCTGGGTCTTCATTTCTTGGGGATTCCATTGTGCATGCGGCCGCCTTGCTGTGAGAGAAAAGGGCGACGCAAACCTCAACCTGCCACTTCGGCTAATTTGGAAAGGTAAACAGGGGCTCCGTCTAGCCTCTATCAGAAGCTACTCGAAAGCTTTAAACAATAAACACTCTGTAAGCAAGTCGACTCCTGTTGGTATGTCGGCACTAATGACGTGGGAGTGATTCCTAAGAAACAGATACTGCTTTATCAGCAGCTGTAGGGCGTGTAAAGGTCATCTGGTCCGATGTCTTCTCTCGGGTCAAGTATGGTAATTACCCACCCAGGGGCGGATCCAGCCGGCGGCAAGGGAGGGGGCCTAAAAAGGGGCCCACTTCGTGCGAAAATTTGAAAATCGTGCCGGTCGAATTTTCGTTCAGGGGGTAAAAAAAAAAATCGGCACCCGAAAAAAATTTCCCTCCGGGAAGGGTAATTTTTTTTCCACCACCACCCCCCCCTTGGACGCCAGGGGTAGTGAGCACAATTTCCCTACGGGAAGGGTTATTTTTTCCACCGCCACCCCTTGGGCGCCAGGAGGGGCCCAACTTTTTTTTCATAAAAGGGTGTTTTTACATGGTTTTTTCTAGGGAGGGGCCCGGGCCTCCCGGGCCCCCCCTGATCCGCACTGTACCCACCGGACAGACAAAACATACCCGACAGAAACCACAGGGCTGGTAACAAGTATGCGCGGTCATAATTCGCCGAATTGGAGGACTCGTTGTATCAGGCCCACAAATAACTTTCAACAAATCGGAGCTTTACCTCCGACAAGTGTACTTCATTTCGAACATTTACCAGGTGCCTTCTTGGGAATTCGGACGTTCAATTCCTTCCTTACTGGTCTTCGTTTAACCCCTTAGCTAATAATAATAATGATTAAGTATTATTTCGCTTATATAGCGTATAACGTCGCTTTATCAGGAGTCTAAGCGCTCTACATTGAAGTGACTCAGTAACTTTGTTGAAGGTTGATGAAAAAACTGCGTAAATTTCGTAAGAAATGTTACATATTATGTTCATTCTACCGAACTAACTCTCTAGCATGCAAAACATGTTGAAACAAATGTCAGTCAAGTTATGTTCAGATCTGTATTGATCTAAATGATTATACGAATTGTTGTCTGTGGCGATTCATAATACTTTCGCAAATATGCAAAGGATGAGCATTTTCATACCATCTGACAGCGGTGTGGCGGCGATCCATGTCTGAGCAGCCTCGTCTCGTGTGGCAGAAAATTATTGAAATTTTGACCGCCAAACCGCGGAATTATCTTTGATTTGCACATGTCGAATATACCAGTTTGCAAGAAAACAGTCTTCGAGCCAATGATGGGAAATGCTAATGCAATTATTATTGTTTACATCCCGATAACACTTTGTTTGTAGGCTGAGGATGACCAATAAGGCCTTTAGTTATCCTCAGTTTTAGGCAAGAAAGTGTTTATTTGAACGCTACGTGTCTCAGGCCAGAGAACTGCGTTGATTAGTTTTTATTTAAATACGCTACGTGTCTCAGGCCAGAGAACTGCGTCGATTAGTTTTTATTTAAATACGCTACGTGTCTCAGGCCAGAGAACTGCGTTGAACGCTATGTGTCTCAGGCCAGAGAACTGCGTTGATTGGTTTCCATGACGTTATCATGATGAATTGCAAATCCCGGCCGGGTCCCTAGGCTAATTTAGACTGTTTACTCTCTGTTTAATGATGGTACGTTACCGTTTGTATTTTTCTGATAATGTTGTTCATTGTGAAGTTAACAGACTATTTTCATTCGAATTATTGGTTATACCACAGGTCTAATGACGATTGGAAGTTTCTATATTATAAGTAATAAATACCATGGCCAATTGCAAAACAAGTTGTCAATGTCCTTATTCTTTGTCCCAGTAGATAGAGCAATAATGGATATTTAGCAAGAATGAACAAGCACTTTAAGAATAAGTACCCGTGAACATTAGAGTACACGATGTGAATGGTTCAAGGCGAAATTGCAAACCCCAAATCATGAAAGATCAGAAATATCGACCGTGGATATGATGAGACTTACAATATTGTTCGAACTGCAGTACGTACGAACATTGACAGTGTGTGCAACCAGGGAGGTGGGCCTTAACTATGTACGTACAAGTACATATGCAGCTATAGACGCACAAGCCAGTCGTTTGGAGTAAATTAAGATTCACACAATTTTAGAGATATGATATACACATACACATATAGCCAACATAGTGGGATTTGGGTGTATATATTTTGCTTAAACCTTCATCTATTAAGTTATACATGCCGGTCATTTTTCTCCAGCAGCATATTGTCAAGGTAGTGTACCTAGAAATTGGGAACACGTTGATACCCAACAACCTTGTACGTCATTCCATATCTCGAAACCTGATGTGCCCACTGCCCCCTGGGTAATAGCTGTGCGGGTCTAATGTCCGCGTGTGAGATGACAAGTTTAGCTGGCGTATCATTAATAGTTTGCACGTACGGACTCTAATTTCCATTGTGATCAGTCCAAGACAAACTGCAAGTGGGAATACTGGAAATTCTTATGAGGGTTAAGATAGCGAGATTGTGCGATCTTTCATGACGTGAAACCATCGGAAAATCTAGCATTGTAAGTGCATGTATGTGAATGTGAATAAATGAATTTGAGTGTGAAAACAAGTTGATCATCTGTTGAGTACCAGTGAACGCAGTGTTACAGTACGGCAACGTAATTATGTATGAGTGCATGAACCAACAATTCGTCATATATATAGTACTCTACTGATTCGTCGGTTCATAATAAGGTAATAACCTATACAAGAGCTTTGGCAAATCTCATGTGGAAATAGATACATCTCGAAAGGAACCATTATTCCCCACCTCCTTTCGTATTATATAGATATCGGATTATCGACAAATACCAATACCAGTACCCAATACTTTCTAAAAAAACCTACAGCGAATTTACAAAAACTGAAAATGCGCATGCATACACAACAAGGAAGTGTGATTTTGTGGGGAACATAAATTATTTAAACGGCTATAATCTTGTTTGATGGTTGTGCGGAATCGTGTTGCATTGACAACAGGCACGGTTGTTGTGGGGCATCTTTTTATATGGGCGAAATCACCTAAACACGATTCAGTGGAGTTTTTTTTTATGAAATGTGTTGTGAGTCTATTCAAAATATATATTAAGTACCTTAACATTATTTTATCTAATATATATATATATATATATAGTTATATGACACAGATGTAGAGAACTACAAACTGAAACTGAAAAAAAATAAACTGAAACTGAAACTAGCAAGTCGGATTCAGTTCGGCAATGTTTCTGCTCGTCTGGCTTTTCTCACATTTGTATCACTAAATTGTACAAAACTAGATAAGTAGGATAAAGAATAACATGCATATCAAAGTAGTCAAATGCGATAGAACGAAATTATTACAAAGAACATGAAATTTCGTCAAAGTTGGTTGCTGAATACACGTTCAACGATTTGATAGCCATGCAATATATTGTTTTTTAAGTCAATCACTCATTGTTCTCTTCTACCATGCATGACCGTCCTTTAATTCTTTCTCCTCTCCTATTCCTGTTCAAGGTCTACATCCGACTCCAGACAAGATGAAGATCAGCAATTGCCTATATACCAACTATCGATTCCTGGTAACTGTACCTGCAATCATATTCATCGTCTCATTATCAGCCAGTCTGATCTTTGAAGGAAACGACAAAGAAAGTATTCCTGTCCTACACTACAGTTCTCCATTGACCAAGAAAGCAACACCTCGACCACAGGTATTATTTGGATTCGCAGAATGTTTGATTTATATATTCTTTTTATGAGATGGGAACCATAAGCTACGCATTTTGTGTTTGAAACAAAAAATCCTCTAGTATTATATAGATATATATATTTTTCTTCAATTGTGATATCTATTACTTTCGATTTGAATTCATTTATTTGTATACACAATTAGCTGTATTCATAGCTTGCTCATTCCTACTATTTATATTATAATTTGAGTAAGGAAATCCTTTGAAATTTAAAAACTCCACGTGTCATTCGTTCTGCCTGTAGATAGCTGTAAAGCTTGGAATTTTTTTAATAAGTTGTTTGAAATCTCGAAATGAATATAAAAACGCAAAATAGTTCCTGAAAGAGGATGGCAACGGATGTCGGTACTTGCACTGTTGAGCAAATGTACACTCTTCAAGTTGAGAATAATGAAATTAGCGATACCTTCAGCATGTATAAAAGTATGGTTCCGCGAGAGATAATGTCTGTACTGGTCTATGGGATTTCTTCTCGCAACGTTTTCACCGATAACTGAAATAAGCAACAATTTCATAGTACCGTTGCGTTCGCTGGTGCCTTCATCTACGTGGAAAGCGAACACGAAAGCTGTGATTGTTTACGCGCGCTCAATCTATGTATTAATTTGGTTAATCTACTTTTTCGTTCGCGTTGATCTGATCATATGAAAATTCCCAGTTGTGAACATTAGTGAAATTACAAATATTATTTTGATTTTCTGGGACAGGATAAGATTTTGTTACATCTGGAGTGACCATATTCGACCCTTGATATTTGTGTTGATCATCTATATTAAATCGTTGATATTAATTAGGCCTATATAATCTTATTGTTTGATAGTGTGGTTAGTTCCTCGTGAGATCGTCAAGTTAAAAAGTACGACCCGCCCTGGGAGTTCTACACATCAGTTGATCAGAGTCCTCTTAACTTCTTTATTAAGCAGAGTCTCGTACTGTATTGCAAATTTGGTAGTTCTATATTTCTTAGGTGCTGAATGTACGTGAATAATGAAGTAACATGATTAATGATGAGAAACACGTCAACAAATAGGACAAAGGTTTAAACTGAAAGGCACATAAAACAATTTAAGTTTCTCTATTTGTCTTCCTTTTTAATTTAATCATGGTTTCAAGATAACATGAACAAATAGTCGTATCTATATATTAATACGCAAAATCGCCGCGGGGGGTACGTAACGGTCTGCCAATGTGAATTTTTTGACATCAAACCCGTCTTTCCTCGACCGTACCCGCCTTGGCCGTGGCGCGGGAACGGCGACACAATTCCAAGCGGACCCGCTCGCGCAGTCCGCGTGCCACGTCGACCCCGTGGTCGCCGTCCATGTCGTTATAAAGGTGGTTTCGGGGTCCCGGGGAGGACGGGCGGACGAGAGCACGGCCGGCGTCGTCCATGCAAGGAGGCGACGAACCCGCGAGAGTGAGGCGGCGAGGCGTGCACCCGCCCTCTGTCTAATTATTCAAAGAGATTACACTATCGAGAGACGATCCATTCCATAATATGCTGTAGCAGATGCTCAGTGAAATGGATCGGGCCTACCCGTGTTAGGCATCTTGCTGTATGATATGATTTGTAGGCACTTCACGGGCATGCCAGAGAAATACACAGCATACGATAATCCACTCAAGCCATGTGGCGTAGCAAGTACAAGGCGCAGCGGGTTGGGCCTATCCCGTGTTAGGCATCTTGCTATATATAGGCCTATGTAGCACCCAAGCTGACGAAAACGTAATATGTTGGCTCACACACACAGTCGAGTTAATTCGTGCGACTGTTGCAATATTTTGGCACAAACCGTCCGATTTTTCGCGTAAAATCTTTACTTTGAAAATATTTATACAAATTCTGTGAACCATGCCAACATAATCATAGTCCAAGCTTCTGCCTTATTGGTCTTTTCATGAAAACTACATTAAAATCACAACAATAATAACGCAAATAGATTGTAATATCGAGACCATATAACTGACGAGAAGGTAAATTCAGCGAGCTCACGTAATTATCAAATGCCTCCGCACGGTCAACTCCGGCGGTCTCGGGCCAGTCACGGGCTGACGCCATGCAATTTAACCTGTGATGAGGTAAGTGCACCACTCTACTGCTGTACCTGTAATACTGGCTGTATTCATGTTTGAGCCGTGCAATAAATTGTTGTTTTCTTTTATTTCTTTATTGAATGTGATGTGAATGTGAGTACGGTACATGCTAATACAGAAGTGTCCAAGGAATGATAGGCCTACAGGTAGAAGGGATATAAAACAAATATACAATGACTCATTCGGAACGAGCTAAAACTATTCGCACTCGGGAACATCAATGGTACTATTCTCTCTCGGGCCGCGATGGACCTCGGGATAATATTACGATTTGATGTTCCTTCGATGCGAATAGTTTTAGCTAGATCCTCGAGTCACTTCGAGTGTCATTGTATATTTGTATATTTGTATATTATTTCATTGTAGGACTAAATTAACTTAGCAATGTGTGAAAATAACCAAATTGATAATGGGAGTAAAGTGCATGAGAACAATATTCGTATCTTGGCGTCAATCCATTATCGTGGGATGGGGACGGGGACACGTCCCCACCCCACGAATTTTCAGGTGGTGAAATGCCCCCCACGATTTGGGGTTAAAATCTTTCTTTTTTTTTTCTTTCTCTTTCTCTTTCTCCATGTGTTGACTTCGCGCGGGAGGGGGAACTTTATTCAAACAATTAAGGATTAATAGTCGAGAACGGTACTACGAAACGTCTTCTTTCTAAAAATTTCATGAAACAGGGATTTAAAAGAGTCGAGAACGGTACAACGAATCGTCTTCGTTCTCTAATAATTTATTGAAACGTCAAAGCTTTCGCGAGGGTGGAAACTGAATTCAGGCAAGGATTAAGAGTCGATCGAGAACGGTAGAACGAATCTTCTTTCTCTTATAATTTAATGAAACTTCACAGCTTCCGCGCTTCGCGCGGGAGGGGGAAACTGGATTCAAACAAAGATTAAAAGTCAATTTAAGAATGGTACAACGAATCGTCTTCTTTTTAAAATAATTTAATGAAACGTCAAAGCTTCCGCGCTACGCACGAGAGGGTGAAAACTGAATTCAGACAAGGATTAAGAGTCCAGAACGGTAGAACGAATCATCTTCTTTCTCTTATAGTTTAATGAAACTTCACAGCTTCCGCGCTTTGCGCAGCAGGGGGAAACTGAATTCAAACAAAGATTAAGAGTCAAGAACGGTAGAACGAATCGTCTTTTTAAAAATATTTTAAGGAAACGTCAAAACTTCGCGCTACGCGCGACAGGGTGGTAACTGAATTCAGACAAGGATTAAGAGTCGAGAACATTAGAACGAATCGTCTTCTTTCTCTAATAATTTAATGAAACGTCAAAGCTTTGCGCTACGCGCGAGAGGGTGGAAACTGAATTCAGACAAGGATTAAGAGTCGAGAACGGTACGAATCGTCTTCTTTCTCTAATAATTTAATGAAACGTCAAAAGTTACGCGCTTCGCGCGGGAGGTGGAAAACTGAATTCAGACAAAGATAAAGAGTCGAGAACGGTACAACGAATCGTCTTCTTTCTAAAAATGTAATGAAACGTCAAAGATATAAAAAAGACAATAAATGAACCGTTCACCAATGAAAGTACATGCCGTGAAACAGAATAACTAGAGAGAGAGTGACATGTAATTGTGTCCCCCGCCCCCCATGCTCAAACTCGGATTGATGCCCTTGATTCGTATAGATAACAAGAGTGAGGATCCGGGAAAGGGATAGTGAGAATAATAGGAACGAAGTGACGACAATAATCGTAAATAACGAAAGTGAAAACGAAAGTAAAGTCTAAAATATCTGCTTCAAATTTGATTACAAATTATTGATTTTACTGTTTTCTTCCTGTTTTCAAGTTTTATTACATAATTCAGATAATTAAAACAAAAATTCAAAACGATACATGATGGGACAGCAAACAAAAGGTTAGTATTCTAACGAGTAAAATATTAATGAAAAGAAGAAGAAAAATTATAAAATGATAAAAAGTAGGCCTATACAATGAAGAGAAATAATATCATCTAGCACAGAAATATCTTCTTTTTAAATATAATAATAATTATAATTAAAAAAATTATTAAAAACAAAACAAAACAAAACAACAACAACAAAAATCGATAGCACACATCTATTTACAACCCCTCCCACCCTCCCTAGAATCTAATAGTATAAGAACATTTCTATTTGAGTTTAGTGGATGGAATCATTAACTGAAATGTATGATTCTATGAATGCTGTATCTATACGATACGGCCGGACTAAAATTAAGAAACGTAATTACATTCCAAAAAGTAGCCTCCATCATGAAAAGAACCCCCATGAGAAACCTGAAGGGGGCTCTTTTTGTAAATTAAAAAAGAGCCCCTTGGAAGAAGACAAAATCAGTGATGGTTGATTGTCACAAAAAGTAACTACACTCCTAAACAATTGCTCATAATTTTATAACGTATAGAATCGTTTCAAGATTTCGTCTTGCATAAATATTTATATGGTAGTTAGGAAAACAATGTGTAACAATAAGATGTTATCATTAATCCATGGTTGAGTAAGCACACATTAATTAATTTTTATTTTCATATTTAAAAATTCGCAAAAGTAATATTATCATTGCAGTTTACTGAGTATTTAATTTTTTTTCAAAATGCACTGTTTTACAGTTGCAAATAATGCATTTAACCACATGTGCCATTTACAAATAAAAATGGATGGAATATCAAAAAGCATTGTTTCATAATCAATGCATTCAGTCATGTGCTGTTTCACAACAATGTACAGGCACGCACAATGTCTTGTGCAAATAATACCAACGTGTTTATCACGTTTGTTTCCTGTTTTAAAAAAAACCAACTTCATTCCTGCACGAATTTCCATTAAAAATATTTAATTTCTATTTCTAAGTTCAAGTTGCATGCTATTTTTTTTAAAAGGTAGCCGAGCGTTTGCATGTTGGAGCTGAATCAATATTTTAAGTGGATTTCTCGTTTTATTACTTCATATCTAATATTTACAATTTCATACACAATAAATAGTAAAAACAAACGTGAATGCTATCCTATACAGAATAATAATAATAATGATATGTGCTTATATAGCGCCTAACACTTAGGCCTACTTTGTTGAAAGTCTCTATAAAGCGCTCTGCAATAATGCAGCATAATTACCCTGCATGGCTTTAGCAGAGCAGTCGCGTCCCCGCATCTGTCACGCGCTCTGCGTTTCAAGGAATAAATTCCTACCAGGTCCCCATTTACTTCACCTGGGAGGAGTGCTTAACAATGTGGATGAATTTCTTGCTGAAGGAAATCAACGTCCTGGAGTGGGATTCGAACTCACGACATTATGATTGAAAGACATGAGTCAGAACCACTACACTATGACGCTTCCAGATCGTGTGCACCTAATACATGTACAATAATAAATCCATTCTTATTTTTAGGTGATTTGATGCCGTCTATACTAGTAAAAGTAGCGCATTTACCCCCCCCCAACAACAATAAAAAGGAGTAAAATAGACATAAATAGTAAACAAAATATATCAGATATTTGTTAATAGTGGAAAACTAGATTTTTATTTTATACTATGCGTATCATAAAAGAACATACTTTGGAATATCCTAAAAAATTATGTTTTTCCGATATCTAAAAATGTACATGCTTTTTGTTTTTCTTATGCAATTATGGGTGAGGATCTTTTCAATCGGATGGCCCCCAAAATATTGAAACTATTTTTGCACTTGAGTGAGCACTGACTAATAAAACAAAACTCGCGATAATTAGTTTGCGCAAAATATGGTGTTAAATGTGGGCTAAATTATTTCGAATTGAAGCAATGTGCATTACAGGCAACAATCGATTAAACGATTATATTCTCTCAAATATTGGTTCTAGAAATATGCAAAACATTATTTGCCTTTGCACACATGTATAAGGAAGTAAACTACATGTATTTGCTTTGAATATGAGCAGACTTAAATGCTGATCAGACTTTGGCCTCGCATTTGGCCTTTTGCGCGTTTACAGTGCTAGGCCGGCCGCGGCTCGGCCAGGCCCGGCCCGGCCTTTTTGCTCACTGTAAAAGGGGTCTAAGTAGTTTGTATCTCATCTGCATAACAATGGCTGCCATGGTTTGTAGGGCAGGTGCTGACCTGCTTGCTCTAATAGCCTCCTTGTCCAGATCCCCAATCAATTCATATTGTTAGTGTTTCCATGTCAACAACTGGCTGTCCAGATTTGCTACTGGTAAATTTATCCATATGGTATGTATTTGCCGCCTTTAGAATTTCTTGTGAAAATTCATCTTTTGAAATCTTGTTTCTTCCAGTATACATGTATGGACTCTATTTGTATCCTTCTTGTGAAAATGTAAATGTATCGGGAAATCTTATGCATTGTGAACCAAAACGAGTGAAAGCATATTGTAAAAGTAGAGTGAACATGTATCCAGGGGTGTCGATTTGTATCCGTGGTTGGGGGGGGGGGATGATAGGTGCCAAAATATTTTCGGCAATGGATCAAAGCAACCAAGAGGTAGAAGCGTGTGGCAGGTTGCACCCTCCCTTCCAAGTTATTAACTTTTTCAAGTCACCCTCAATAAAGATAACATTTCAGAGAATATAAGAGTGGTAATAAAATTAATAACATGCTAAATGTTAGTCCTGACTCTTGCCTGCAGTGTAGGCCTACCAGACTGATATCATCTATTTTTAAACGAAATTTAGACATTACCAACAAAAATCCAATGGTGAGGGATATCAACTTGTGAAAGTATTATGTTACCAGTGGGCAAATGCATTAATAAGCAACCAGGAAAGGTTCATGTAGACAGAAAATTCTTTATTTCCTGGTGATAGAAACATACATTTTATGAATATTGATGTCTCCAAACAACATTCATCGTGAAAAACCCATTCCAATATTCTGTGTAAGGAGATCTAAAAAACATAGTTCTCATTAGTAAATGAAAAACATATTGCTTTTGGTTCTTCATTTGACTCTCTTCCTTCTTTAATTAAACCAACTGAATCCTCTCTGCGGGAAACTCAATTCAATGAAACAGAATATCACTGATGCAAAATTTGGTTCTCAAAATGCCACAGAAAATTTCCACTCTTGATCTCATACAAACTAATATACAACTTACGTTCCAACTACTAAACAACAAACTTCCATTATCTCCTTCTTCACCCAGATATACTTATCATACCAGATACGCTCTTAAATATAAGCATAATATTCCCCTAAGGCCCTGACCAGAGCACTATTTTTTTCTCAAAAACTATAACCAGTCTTAGAAGGTGCATTATTATTGGAAGGGTGTTATAAACAAAACTTCAAACTTAATAACATTTTAACCTTCAAAAACACCTTAACTATCTTATGCCTGTTACGTTTGAATACAATACATAGGCCTACATCAGCTTTTCAATAAAACAAAAATAAGTTGTGACATAATAATCTTTCTCCAAAATATCGAACTGGAGTATTCTGTTGTATTACTTGTTTTAGAACATGTTGGGCCTGTCTCACATTGCCTTCCATCATTCCATGGCAATTTTCCATGTTTCTTTCAGCTTATTTCTCACTTCTTTTCCATCCACTCAACTAATTCCTGATCATGCATTAACCTCATACCTACCATCACCCATGCCTAATCTTTTTGGGAGGGGATCCGTAAAGTAATTTTGACATTGTAAGAAATAAACATGAGCAATATTTCATTGTAGGTTACTTTAAAGTCAACCTCTTTTTTCATCGCCCATTCACATCAGTTCCCTGAAGGAAATTCTAGAATATATATGTCCCTCTTTCTCTTGTCTTTTTTCCTTTTCTCTTCCCCCTTCCTTTTTTCTTCTGCCCGTTTCTTCCCCTTTTCCCTTTTTCCCATTTAGCAAGCCCATATGGGGCCCATATGGGGATGATCTGGGTCACTTGTGCCATCTGGGCTATTAAATGGAACCCATATATGTATCCCATATGGGGCCAATATTTAGTTACCCATATGGGATCTATCTGGGCCAGCCCTTATGGGTCCCAGATGGGAATGAGCTGGGCGTACACATATGGGTAGAATATGAATATGCCCATATGGGTAACACATGGGGGAAATCTGGGTTAACCCACATGGGATATATATGGGTACCAGATGGGATTAAGCTAGGCATACCCATTTGGGCCCAGTTTGGTATGGGTCCCATCTGGGTCCCATCTGTCTAATATGGGTTTACCTATATGGGTCCCAGACTCCCATATGCTTCTTGGGTGCAGATTCCTTAGGGCCCCAGATGGTTTTCCATATGGGGCCCATGTTTCAGAGAATATGGGAGCCATGTGGGTCCCACATGGGCTTGCTACCTGGGTTATTATCCTCTCTGTCTCTCATTATCTCTCTCCCACTCTCTACTCTTTTTGCACTTTTGCGCTTCGCGCTTAACATTTAGCTCGTTGCTTTTTAACGCTGCGGCTTTGCATTTGGCGCACTGCATTTCTATGATGCTGTTGATTGAATAAATTGAATAAATTCATCAATTCCTGATGAAGCCGTATGAGCGAGAATTCAATTTATTCTTGTCTCATATACGGTTGTCTCATTTACTTCGTTTTCTATTTATATATGTATGTATTATGAAAATGAGATAGCAAAATGTGTATATTGATGGTCATCTTCCGAGTAATAACCATTAACTATACTCTCATCGAGCTCTCATTAATTTTCTCTTCATTTTTTTTTTTGATGGTGAATTATTGGGGGATGATTGTACAGGCCATCCCCACCTGAAATATTGGGGGGATATATCCCCATCCCCCGTGATCGACACCCATGCATGTATCAGAGTATTATATTCAAGATACATATTTATTTGTAACTTGCTGCGCATGAAGATGAGAAGTCTTAGGCCTCGTTTCACCTATCATCACATTTAATTTAATAGAATAGTTGTCTAAATCATTTTTATTACATCTGAAATAGAAAAGAAAAGAGAAGAAAATTCTGTCATATTATGTTTTACTCAATTTAGGCAGGTAATGTTTTGATTGATAACACAGTTTAAGATTGAAAGTTGACTTAAGGCCTGAAGTAATAGGTTGCTTTTATTAAAAATTAAAAATCTCAATTTGGTAAAAAAAAATGACTTGGGCACTAATATGATTAGCCTGACGATTATGACGTCTTAAACCGCTTTAAAATACTCCTGCTGTCTTGAGTTGTGCTTTCTTATGATGATTTTGTCATTCCTCCAAAATCTTTTTTCCCCTTCTTTTTTTCATTTCAAATGTTAAATTTATTGAAGTCTAAAATGCATGGTCTACAGACCAGGGTCTAATATTGAAGGCTATTCTTGGCAGCGACATATATTGAGCCTAAGAACGATTTTTTAATCTCATTTGGGATGGATTTTAGCTGTTAGTGAATCACCCCACAGGTACCACTCTGGACCCAGCTGCTCTCTATACCCATTCATAACCAGAACAATCAAAAGATGTTGACATAAATGCAATGTTTGAATATGTTGCCATGGAACCATTGCAGTTTCTTAGGATCAATTCAGCTTTGTGCATTCATTTTTTTCTCCCTTCCACAGGACAGGGTTCCTTTATTAAAAAATGTCGTTCACATATGTATACAAGAAGAGATATATACATGCAGAATTTCAAAATGATATTCTTGGTCATTCAAAATAGGATAAGAACATATATTTATAGATATCAGTTGCAAATTGCAGTGCATTTTTAAAATATCACAGATTTACTTGGCAAAATAATTTAGAAGAATTAAACAATCAGAAACACTCGTCTGAGTTTTAACTGGAGGTGCGGGTAGGGTGTATTAATTTGTAGATGGGGGGACGTCAGGGCAATTTTGAATTTGACGGGGTCAGTGTGGGCGATAGTCTCCGGTTTAAGCTGGTTCCAATCACGCACTGTTCTCACGAAGAAGGAGTTCGCGAATGTGTCCGTTCTTGAGTGGGTCTGTTGGATTTGCCTGTTATGCCCTCTTCTTTCTCTGGTCGTTTTAGGTTGGGTGTAGTCTTGATAGTCTACGTCCAGCTGCCCGTACATCATTTTGTGGAGACAGGAGAGACGGTGTTGTTTGCGCCTTTCTTACAAAGATGGCCAGTCTAGCGAGGAGATGATGTTAGTTATGCTAGTGTCTCTACCGTAGGTGTTTGTCACGAATCTTGCAGCGCGTTTCTGAACTCTTTCAATGGACTTTATGTTTTTACTTGTGTGGGGATCCCAGGCTGCGTCTAGGTGGGGTCTAACTAACATTTTATATCATTTCTCCTTGACGTCTGGCATGATAGAAATTCCTACGCACAAAGTTGAGTACTCTAGAAGCTTTACCCGTTGCAAACTCTGTTTCTCTGTTCCAGCGCAGATCTTTCTGGATGTAGATCCCAAGATATTTTGTCTCGTCTGTTTCTTCAAGGACAGTGCCCATCATGTTGTAGCTTGTCTCTCCTGGATGTCTGCCTCTAGTAAGACGCAGAGTGCTACATTTGGCTGGGTTAAACCTCATGCCCCACTTTTGGGCCCAGCTAACCATCTGGCCTAGGTCTTTTTGGAGAACAGTTTCGTCATCAGGTGATTTGACGGTGTTATATTAAAATCAGGCAGTCATCAGCAAAAAGTCTTGTGCAGCTCTTGAAGTTTTCATGGATGTCATTTATCAGTACGAGGAACAGGTGAGGACCCAACAATGTGCCCTGTGGGGCACCGCTGATGACAGGCTGCCAATCCGATGACACGCCATTTACTACCATCCTCTGGAATCGATTTGTCAGGAATGAACGAATCCATCTTTGAGTCTTGTTTCTGACGCCGTAGTGATCCAACTTGAGGAGTAGACGGTGGTGAGGCATAACATCGAACGCTTTCGAGAAATCAAGTATTGCCATATCTGTGTTAAGTTTGTTGTCCAAGTTCATGGTGAGGTCGTGAGCAGTCAGTATAAGCTGTGTCTCGCATGATCTAGCTTTTCGGAAGGCATGCTGGTCCGGACCAATTGCTTTGGAAGTGTTGATCTTTAACAGGAGCTTCTCTACACCTGCAGTGGTGATGTTGAAGTCAGGCATGCTGGGAACTTCACTTGGTGGCAAAGTCGGCATTGAAGCAGGATCAATGTTTTCCTCGTGAACACACTCTGGAACTGTTGGGCTAGAGCTTCTGCTTTCCCGGCATCACTGGTGATGAGATTACCATTAACTTTCAGCGGTTGGATTCCAGTGGAGTCTTTTCGCCTAGATCTGACGTAGCGCCAGAAATCTTTCGGTTGCTCCAAGTTGACAATGGATTCAACATACTGGTTGTGAGCGGTGCGTAGTGTCTTGTCAATTTGTTTCCTCACGCTGACAAACTCCTTCCACGCTTCTTCATTGCCACTACTTCTGGCTTTGATGTACAGTTTTTCCTTTTTGCTGCAGAGTCGTTTTAGCTTTTGGGTAAACCAAGGAGTGGTTGAACGCCCTTTGACAGATGTTTGAGGAGCTTGTGGGGTACAAAATCAGCAACAATTTTATTTATTGCATCTCTGAACCATGACTAATTCTCTTCCACACTCTTCTTATCAGGTGCTTCAGCAAAGAAGTTGTCTCTCATGCCAGCAGTCTTTTGTTTCAGGTCCTCGTTTTCAACCTTCCTCCAGAGTGGTACATTACGAGGTGGTTTTGTAGAAAGCCTTACTTTATTGGACATATCGGCTAAGATGATGCAGTGATCACTAATTCCCGCATTAGGTCTTACATTAGTCAATAATGATGGGTGCGTGGTTAGAAGTAGGTCGAGTGTATTTCCTGTTCCATTTTGGCCTCTTCTGGTCTTGAAAGTCACAGTTTGCGTGAGATGGTTGTCATTAATAATCTGGAAAAGCGAGGACTGAAGGTTACCGCTTGGTACAATGAACTCCGGGTCTTTCCAACTAAGGTTTGGTACGTTGAAGTCTCCTCCCAGTATGATGTAGGGCGATTTAGTAACATTCGTGATCTTAGACAGGCTCTCTCCTAGGTTTGAAATAGGAGTATGGTTGGTATAAGGTGGTCTGTAAAACTGCCTATCAGGATATCTTGGTTGGGTAGAGATGCTTGGCACCACAGGAGCTCCGTGTTTTCCGCTGCAAGGTCAGTACGCTCAAAACAAGGGATGGTTTTGTTTACAAATACACCGCCTCCGTGTGTATTTCTATCCTTTCTGAATACTTGTAGGTGGTCTGGGAAAATTCCTGATGTGAGGATGTCTTTCTCCAGCCAAGATTCGGTGCCAATCAAAATATCTGGTTCGATGTCAATGAACGTTGCAATCAAGGCTGCTTTGCCTTTGATGCTCCTACAGTTAACAACGGACACCTTCAGGTTACCTACACTTTTCTTGTTACGACTGGCTTGGCGTTTGGTCTTAGTATTCGGTGGAGGGCGCGGTTGCAGTACCTTGTTGATAAAACTACCGGTGGTAGGGTTGGATGCGCTATCTGCGTTAGATTTACCAGACTTGCCTACAACTGTCCACTCTTTACCTTTTCTCTTGATCGTAATCGGGGCTGAAGCTTTGTTTGCAGTTTGATTCACACACTTCCATGTATCGCCAAGTCTATAAAGTTTCATGGGAGGAATTACCGGCTCATTTTTAATTATTTCTCCAGTTTTACTTTCTGTGGACTTGCTACATCTCAAAATCTTGTTTACTCTGTGCCGAGGCCAAGGGGGCTCAACAGGATAATTTCCACTCTCATCGGATGAGGAAAAGCTTTTAAAGGGATTGCTCAAGTCAAGGCTAGTAGCAAAGTCACTAGCAGGGACAAAAAATGAGCTTGCAAGGTTTGTTATGTCGCAGGCGGGGCACAACCATATTGCATCTGGGTGTTCATTAGGAAATTTCACTTCAACATTTGAGGTGTCGCTGCAATTTAAGTGAAACCACGCCGTACAGTTTGTACACTGTATACCAGTTGATTTAACAGCATATTCACACAGGCCGCAAGGATATTTTGGCTTACGGCCTCTTCTACCTCGGTGTCTGGTAGTACTACTAGCACTAGTACTAGTAGCTCTACATGTAGGTCTAGTAGTAGTAGGACTACTAGTGTTACTTAAATCAGCAACTTTAGTTGTTGTCGATGACGATGGGCCTGGATTCAGGCTAATATCTCCGGCTAATAAATTCACTAAAATGAACAAGGGAAGGCGTCCTCGAGGGAGGCCCAGAAAGGGGGTGTGGAATGCTTGAGTCCTCTACCTGGGTATGGCTTTGTGGCACACGAAAACGAAATGATGTAGGCATTTGACAGGATAACTTGATCAGGAGTATCATGACTTTGAGTTTGATTTAGGGTAAAGTTTGATAAGAATGCATTTGGAGATGGCTCGTCAAAGAATGTATCGAAAAAAGGAATAATCCTACTTGATCCCCGTCTGGTGCTGGTCATTACATTCCTTGTATACACGTAGTCCAAAAAGGTACATAACAATTAAAAATAGTGGTTGGAAAGATGGTTTTGTCTTACGGCAACGGTGATATCCAATTAAAAACAACATGGCGATTTATTCAAAAAAATTGTCCGAGTTGCTAGTGACGTTGGCGATTTGATGCTCAGAATATTTCTATTAAAAAAGATCACACAGAGTCGAAGAATGTCACAAACATCAAGAAAAAGATAAAACGTTGATGGCAGAAAATCCTAAAGTTGAGTGATAGGTATCAAGACAACATTGAGGGCAGATCGAATTACCTTACAATAACAAATTAATTTGATTAATAAATTGAGTAACTGATTATAACGGCACAAAAGTCAGTGTGCCTTGCTTCATTTTGTATTTCTTTCTAAGTTATGCGTGTTGCAATATTCAATGCTACTACTAATACATTGAGTTGCTGATCGTAACTATATTAAGACTTAAAATAAAAATTAAAAATAAAAACGTAGAGAAGTCTATGAGGATGACATAAAATTGATATAATCGACTTTTTATTTATTTATTTATTTCTAATCTTTTGTCAGGGTAGCCCATTCACCAATAAGTAGTGGTCTTCCATGGGACCCTGAATAAACATGAACATATTTACATAAAAAAGCATAACGTTTATACAGAACAGTTAAAAAAAAAAAACCCAAGGTACATTTAGAGAGAAATAACACAGCAATAATAGACGTCGCACAAACGAGTACTCGTTTGCAAAATAATTATATATCATTAACCTAGTTCAACTGTAATGTCAATAGAAAAATATTGATTAAGTCGCAATTATGTGAATAAATCATGTTAATGTTACAGAACATGCAATATCTTAAATGAATTGACAGAAGAAGCCATTCTCATCGAATAGTCTAGCTTATTCCATTCAAATATAGAAGAAACATTTAGGCTACACTTATAACAATCAGTGTGAAATCTGGGCACACGTAAACATCCACTGAATATTTGCCTTGTATGATGCTCATGTACATCATTAGGATTGATTAAGCCTACCTGAAGGTAAGAAGGTGCTAAGTTGAACGCATTTATATATCATCATAACACGACTTAACTCAAACCGTTTGTCTAGTGTCATCCATTTAAGACTTGTGAACAAATCAGCCGACGGTGTGTCATATGTCTTGTTCAATATTATTCTTGCGGCCCTCTTTTGAATTTTCTGCAGCTTAGTTGTATTGGAATGAAATCTGTTCGACCATACAACAGAGCAGTAATCTAATCGTGGCAACACTAGACTGTTATAAAGTAACTTTAAGGATTGTTCAGGCAAAAAACTCTTTGCTCTCTTTATCATGCTAATGTTTTCTGGGTAATTTTACTTACGTTTTCGATTTGTTTAGACCATTTCAATTCTTCATCTATCAAAAGGCCTAAGCATTTGGTGAATTGAACTCTTTTAATCAAATTGCCATTTAATGAAATGGTGAAAGATTCAATTTTCCTGAGATTAGCACGAGAGCCTATTATCATGACACATGTTTTTTCAGTGTTAAGAACGAGACGATTTTCCTTAATCCATGCCATGACTCTATTTAATGCAACAGTTAATTTTTCTTCCACAACAGTTGCATCATTTGCACTGACGGTAAGTGTCGTATCGTCAGCATACATATTAGAGAAACTAGAGAAACAAAGGAGCTCAGCAGAAACACGTCCGCCCCTTTTGTCAAGTATTGCTCCCGGTAATGACTGATTTTAAACAGAATGCAACGGACAATGCATGGTAATTTTTATATCGGGTGTTAGCTCTTCAGACCAGGACTCCGATTCTATCCTATCTTGGAACGGCGAGGTGACGATTTTGTGATATTTTCGAATTACTGGTATTTTTTAGTAGTTTTTCCTGATAGAGCTATTCTATTTTCTTTTGAAAGTCGCAATATACTGCGCACAACTATTAAAGCGCACAAAAGTGCACAAGAGCGCATCAGACAAAATCCATAATACGCCATCTCAGTGACGCGTGACGTAACAATGCCACCGAAGAAATCCAGGTCGCAAGTTTTAAGTGAGGAACTAGGAGCTGGGCCTTGTGGGAGCAAACTCGATATCGTCTATCTTTTCAAGGAGGAGATACAAACTCTGTCGCAAACATTGACTGGCAAGCTGGAGCTCCTTGAGGCTGCGGTGCAGGAAGTAAGGGAAGGGCAGACAGACATCATCCGCTCTCTATCATTCCTGGATGAAAAATTCGAGGAACTGAAGGAGACGACACGACGATTGGAGAAAGACAACAACGAACTGAAGGTGAAGAACAAGTCCCTGGAAAACCAGGTCGGCGACCTCAATCTCAGGGTACAGGATCTCGATCATTACCATAGGAGGATCAACTTGGAGCTGGCCGGAATTCCAGAGAGCAGAGAGGAGAGTCCACAGATGTTAGCGTTGAAGGTCGCCCAATGTGTCGCCCCTTCGCTGAAGGAGAGTGATATCGACATCGCGCATCGGCTGGGTGCTCCAAGGTCTGGGGTAGATCGTCGACCACGATCTATCATTGTAAGATTTAACAGCCGCAGAGCAAGGAACGCAGTCTACGATGGCCGCAAGAAGCTGAAGGATGTCACAACCAGGGACATCGGTATTCATGGGAGCGCAAACAAGTTCTACATAAACGAGAACCTGACGAGCATTACCCGAGAGCTGCTCGGAATCGTGAATGTCGAGAGGAAGAAGGCGGGCTTCAAGTTCGTGTGGACCGTCAACGGAAAGACATTCGTGAGGAAAGGTGAGAAGGAACCTGCGATCATCATTCACACCAAGGATGATATCAACAAGTTGAAGTAGGCAATATTTACGATTAACATTCTTAAACTCCATAATGATGATTATTATAGTATGCAAGACTCTCATTCTTAAATGAATAATGAAGAATACCAATTACAACCAAATATTGACGGTAGGTACTTTGTTGCTAATGAATTTATTCCTGTAAAGGATCAACCTCAACAAACACAATTTCTTAGTTTCTTACATTGTAATGTTCGGAGTCTAAGTAAGAATAATGAAAATATGAATATCCTGTTATCATCATTACAATTCGATTGCTCAGTTATAGGCATTACAGAAACATGGTTAAATTCTCAATCTCCACCTTTATATACCTTAGAAGGTTACAAACAAATACGTAAAGACAGATCGAGTGGTAGGGGTGGTGGACTTCTAATGTATATCGCGGATTCTTTATCTTTTAAGCTCAGACATGATATTTCTTTCCAAAACGAAACTGCGGAACTCTTATGTATTGAGGTTGATCTTCCTAAGGAAAAGAATTTTATTGTTTGCGTTATATACAGACCACCCAGCACAGACGTGGTACACTTTTTAAATGATTTAGAATCGCTCATGTCAACTGTCAACTCTTTCAATAAATCTGTTTGTGTCATGGGTGAATAGTCCAAACTCACTTCATCTTCAAAATATTCTAGATTCCAATGCATTCAGTGCAATGATTAATAAACCAACCAAAATCAGTAATCATTCATCTTCATTGTTGGATAATATTTCCGTAAAAACATCTAAAGGCCTTTCTCAATCAGGTCTGTTTTATTGTGAAATATCTGATCATCTACCCGTGTTTTGCTTACTTTTTGACCACAAAATTGTAACACAAAAAAGGCGAATTGAAAAGAAACGTAAAATTACTAATGAAAATGTTTCTTGTCTGAATGATGATTTACTATCGAAAATTGGAATGATGTTATAGCTTGTGACGATGTAGATAGAGCTTTTGAAGTATTTTGGAATAAGTTTTATTATCTTTTTTATAAACGTTTTCCATATGTGCAATTAAATGACAAGAGAAAAGGAAATCATCCATGGATTACTAGAGGGATACTTCAATCGATAAAAAGAAGAAACGTCCTATATAAAAGAAGTATAAAAAAACGGTCACCAGATAATGTTGAGAAATACAAAAAATATAGAAATAAATTAACATCAATTATACGATGTTCACGTCGTTTATTTTACTCTAAGCGGTTTGAAAGTGCAAATGGCAATATTTCATCTACCTGGAAAATTGTAAAGGATATTTTATGCAAGCAAGGTAAACAGGAAGTTCCAGGAAAAATTGTTCATGGTAATAAAGAAATAACAAATGCAGAAGATATTGCAAATGCATATAACACTTATTTTGTCAATGTTGGCATAAATCAAGCCAAGATGATAAATAAAGATGGAACCAACTTCACACAGTACATGTACCACAATGAACCATCTGAAACTTCTATTTTTCTAAAACCGACGGATTACATTGAAATTCTCAATGTAGTGAGATCGCTAAAAAACAGTCACTCTTCTGGGCATGATGAAATCAGTACATTCTTATTGAAAAGATCATTGGCTCAATTCTAACGCCTCTTGTGCACATTTGTAATCTCTCTTTAATGACCGGAGTGTTTCCTTCTTCTTTCAAACTAGCAAGGGTGGTTCCTGTTCATAAAAAAAGATGACGTGATGGTCGTTTCTAACTATAGACCGATCTCAATACTGCCTAGCTTTTCTAAAGTTTTAGAACGGATTGTGTATAACAGGCTCTACAGTTTTTTAGATAAATGTGAATCATTGTATCCTGATCAGTTTGGATTTCGGCGGTCTCATTCTACAGATCTTGCGCTACTGACATTTTATGACCGCGTTTCAAGTGCACTCGCTGCTCACGAGCATGTGATTGGTGTATTTATGGATCTTAGCAAAGCAATTGACACTCTTGACCATTCAATTCTTCTTGCAAAGTTAAAGCACTATGGAATAAGGGGTATAGCTTTACAATGGCTTACGAGTTACTTATCTATGAGATATATAACTCTGTTAACTCTGACCTTCTGTATCTTAAATGTGGTTTTCCGCAGGGATCCATCCTGGGCCCATTATTATTTCTTATTTATATCAATGATATTTGTAATGTATCTAAAACTTTAAATTATACCTTATTTGCAGATGATACGAGTGTTTTCTTGTCTCATCGTGAAATCAACACTCTTGTACAGAAACTAAATTCGGAACTGCCAAAGTTGACTTTGTGGTTTAGAAGCAATGTGCTCTCTCTCAATGTGCTTAAAACTAATTATATTCATTTTAGAGGTAGAAAATCTAATGACAACCTTGCTCTAAATATTAAACTAGATGATATTTCTATAGAGAGAAAGACATGTACAAAGTTCCTTGGAGTCTATATCAATGAAAAACCTGACTGGAGCGACCATGTAAAAGCACATTGTTACACCAATCTCCAGAAATATTGGCGTACTGTATAGAATAAAATGTTTTGTTTCTGATAGAATATTACTTATGCTATATAATAGTCTAATTTTACCACATATCTCCTATTGTAATATTTTGTGGGCATCATCCAAGTGTGTGACTAATAATATTCTTCTGCTGCAAAAGAAAGCTGTACGCATATGTACCCGAGCTGGTTATCTTGACCATGCTACTCCACTATTTGTTAAACTGAAATGCTTAAAGTTTGATGATATTAACTTCCTCCAAATTGCCATATTTATGTTACGTTTTAATATCAAATTATTACCTACTTCATTATCTTCAATGTTCCAACCTAATAACATGGTTCACTCATATTCAACAAGGCAGTCATCGGATTTACATGTGGTCAATTCTCACACTACATTAGCGTAGAAATCAGTCAGACATAGAGGTCGAGATGTATGGAATTCTTTACCTAACAATATTCGAAATTTAAAATCACCAAACTTCTTTAAAAGAGCACTCATTGTGTATTATCATTTCACAGATGTAAGATATTACTTACATATATATAAATTAATATATCAGTTCTCATTATATCGAACATAAATTTTTTACTAGACTTAACAATTATACTTCTGCTTTTTTTTCCTTTTTTTTTCTTTCTTTCTTGGTCTTTGTAAATAGTGTAAATAGTTCAGAACCCTTTAGAAATTTTATCTGTCATATATTATATATTTGAAAGGTGTTGTAACGATTCAAGCTCTATTTGCTTATGTTTCATCACCTTTGTGTGTTCATTCTTTTAACTGTATAATAGTTGCAACTTATCTTTGATAAAACATTGTTATATTCTTTTTCACGTGAAGTCAATTCAAATGGATTGTAAAATTGAAAATGATTTGTTATATTAAATTCTTTTTTATGTGATGTTAACTCCAATAAATTGTGAAATTGTGAACATGCATAAAAAAATAAATAAATAAATACTTTTAGTGCCATCCGGTTGAATATACCAACACTTGTAATTTTATTTAATAAAGTCATGCAGATATCAGGAAATACAAATTTGGGAGACATGATCAAAGTGTGTCCTTTAACAAAAAAAACGCGCTGTAGAGGGGTATGCACAAATATGTTTCCAGTAAGATATAAGCTGCAGATATAATGAAGTATGTTCTTTGTAAAAATGAATTTTCATGCATAGAATGTTTTAGTACAGAATAGATATGTGTGAGAGATCCTTAAAAAGTACGTTACATAATTGAACAATTGCGTTTGATCTGAAAGAAGAAAAAATAAACAAAAAATCATTGCAGAGCATGGAACTTCAAATACATGTGGCATGAAAGTTTGGTCCAAACTTTCAGCTATATTGCTTCGTTTTTCAAATAATTCTGTGGGCGTTTGAAGAGCAGTCATTATCAGGGCTTAATTCTACAATGATATCGCCTCAATCTAAAATGCTCACCAACGATTTTTGTGTTTATCATTCCCAGAACTCTCAGAATTCAACCTCCTCGTTAATTTGATGATTTACCATTTTAGTTTATTTATTTAAATAATGTTATATGTACCTCTTGATTTTTTTAAATAGAATAAAGCCATTCCTTTCGGTCTTTACTTTTCATTAGGATAAAGTTGACGCGGTTACCACATCGTTGAAGTTCTCCAAATACCACGTGATCAATCACAAAGATAACTACTATATCAACGACAAGATTCAAGTATTGATCGAGGCTTACGATTCTAAAGGACGCCCTCACCGGTACGGTGGTGCCTACTTCCGAGCGAAGCTTGTATCAAAAGACATCAAGGCCGCTTCACGATCAGATGGGGAAATTGTTGATTTCGGGAATGGGCAATATCAGGCCGAGTTTGTCCTCCGATGGCCTGGACGTGTTGACGTGATGGTGATGCTGGTCGACAGTAACGATGCTGTTTATATTCTTGAGCGAATGCGTCGCGAGTTCCCGAACAGAGGAACGTACATTGGCCATTTCTGGAATGGCAGTAACATCGAACACACAGAATGCAATATAGACCACGTCGCTATGCCGGTAAGTAGTAGAAAATCTGCAATCATGTATAAATAACCCACTTCTCTGAGGGCATTAAACGAAGTTTAGTCCTCGACATGACATAGAGCAGACTTGAAAAAGTTAAATGGTAAAGTTATCTAGTGTGGTTATTTATTTTGTGATTTACGAAGTAAGACACATTGACAAAGAAACCTGTGGATATTCAGCATTTAGAGAAAAAGAAATATGACGAAATCGTAAAAACTATCTGGTTTATGTAAATTAACTGATTAAAGACACTAGAGTTCCCGTGATATTTTGAGCACTGAGTGTTTAATTTCCTTATCCCGAAAAAAATTACCTTAATCCTAAATAAGACTCGATCCTGTTTTAATTTAGTCACCCTCCCTCTTTATCATGTAGGAGAAGGAATGTGACTACACCGACGAAGAGACAAACATTAGTTGGTATTGTGTGCGCCCAACCAATCCAAATTTAACCTGCACGAACTGGGAGAAGCATAATTCGAACAACACATATATCTTCGAACATCAAACCAAATACATACGACCTGGGGAAGAAAAGCATTTCATTACGTAAGTAAACAATTTATTAACAGAAAACATAATAAATGATAAAAATAAAAATTATCTGAGAGATAATACATTGCATTTTCCTCAACACATGTATTTCTTGCCCTCAACTTTTTCTTTTCCCCTCTCTCTTATCCACAGCCCGTTTAAAAAAAAAGACAGTAAAAGACTAGTTTCCCCATGCAATACTATTGTAGCAAATTCATATTAACAATTATCTATACGAAGTGCGATGAGTATCAAAGCTGACTAATGCCAGAGACATAACAGATATATATTTTTTTCTTTTGAAAGGAAATCCGAATCTTATTCCTTTCTAAAGAAGAAAACAGCATTAATAACAACAACAACGATGCGAATATAAATCAATAAGGTAAACATTGCAAATACGGAGGCAGATACGCTACAGATGAGCTTGTGTTGGGAATGTCATAGAGGCCATCGAAATTTGAAAACTTATGTTTTATACCATCAGCTTATGAGGAGAGCATTATACAGACTCTTGATATCTTTTGGTCTTTGGTAGTCATTAGTTGATGGTTTCTTTTCTTTTATAATTGTTTTGGTTGTTTTACTTTGTTTAATTTTTATTTGTTTATTTGTACAATCTTTTATGTTCCTGGAAATTTGATTTAAAAAAAGAATTATATGAAATAAAAAAGACACTGATTGGTATTTATGAAACTAAATTTGAGTCCAGATTATATGACTTATGTTAATTTGTGGAAACTTACTGTCTACTTTGCACTAACAGTCTCTTAATTATCCCATTTTTCCTATTTGTATGCAGCTACAAGAAATATTTGGCTTGCAACAATTGCAGTATAAATGTCCTCAATAAAGGGAGGTCGACAGGTTTGTTCAATTGCATAAAATTCACCTTCCTACATAGCATTTACCAACTTCACACGGTAGTATACGATATCGTATTATGAACAAGTCACAGTTTTAACTGTTTCTAGATTATAATCCCTTAGCCAGCTTATGGAATAGCTCACAATAAATAACCGTGTACTCTCATAATCTCATATGTGGACTATATGACGTCAATGTAGATGTAAACGGAAACATTGCCACTTCATCAGACAGTGAGTTTTGTCATTTACATGCACCTAACTTGTGCAGTCTTTTATAGTGGTCATCCACCTTCCAGGGCCACCAGTCTAAAGTAGCCACCTTCACTATTGGCTCCTTGTCTGGAACTTGTACCGCCTGTGAGGTTATGAGGGTACACGGTTTACTACTGGTAGATATTCGTAAGCTGGCTTAGGTATTATAATCTAGGTACAGTTAAAACGGTGACTCTCCATAATACGGTGCAATAAACTACCGTGTGAAAATTGGTGAATCGAGTGCAGAATTCAAACGTCGATGTAAATAAACCATGCGTTTAAGATTTACCCTCATTGATGCATCTAAATCAAATTGTAACAGATATCTACATGTAAGCATGAACATACACACATGCTCAAGTATAAGAGATACAAATTGTAATGTATTTACATATACATTCAGTAATTTCCTTGCTGAAATTGTTCATGTAATGTAATAATTATACGGCATGGTTTGTAGAGATATATTTTCTTATGCATGAATAGAATGCAGTTTTCAAATTTAGAGAAATTTTAAATAAGAATGACAAATCATAGTGGCAGAACGCTCCAAATTTGCGTCCTTTCATTTCAGTCTTGTGCGAAAGCCCTTTTAATTAAGGTAAATGCTCAATGTGAATTGTAAATAACTTTATTGAAATTTTAAGGGCAATTGGTCCTATTTATGCTCCTCAGGTACTTTTGCATGCATGTATAATTTTCAAATTGAAAATCCATACACATGCACTAAAACGATGGTTAGAGACATAAGGCTTGAAGTATTAATACGTAGACACAAAACTAATCCTTTGGCAACATTACAGAAAATTATGTGCTCATGTAGTTCCAGATCGAAGAGAGCTTTCTATCTTTGGAATAAAAAAAGTATAAATTTCCTTATTTTTGTTAAAAGTTGTTATATTAATTGTGTGTATCGACAGGCAACAAAGATAAATATGGACGTCTCCCTTGGCAGAAACCATGGATGACGCTACCTAAGTGCCTTCCAGGGAGTATCAACAAGTTTGAGAACATCACGTCTGGTTATCTTTACAAAGACAAGTGGTTTTCTACGCGATGTCGGAACCTTTGGTTCAGTGCCAAAAGTGTAGCTCAGTGCCTCAAGAACAAGACGGTCCTCATACTCGCTGATTCCACTGGAAGGCAGCTGTATACCTATTTCCTGGGACTTCTCAAACTTCGAGAAATCAAGGCCATCGACTGTATGAGGCACGCAAGAGGAGACTCGATAAACTTTACACTCTATGATAAGTTCCACGGCCTGCCATCTATTGGTACTGGTGGCGGACCGAGCAGTTGTGTGAGGCAAAGTGTAGCGAATGTACTTGACCACATGACCTTTGTACCAGACGTTTTCATTCTTGCGATCACTCCTCATTTTTCACTACATAGCCCGGACTATTTGAGACAGAGGCTTCAGATAATTCGCCCTGCCGTGGAAAGACTACATAAGCGTAACCCCAATACGCTTTTCATCATTAAAAGTGCAAATACGCGAGAATTCAAGAATTTGTCGCATTTACTGTCAAATAACGAATGGTATCTCTACACATTGGATAGGCTAGTAAGAGAAATGTTCTCTGATTATCCCCATGTTGTATTAATAGATGCATGGGATATAACAGTGTCTCAATTCAACCCGGATAGCATCCATCCAAAACGTTCAACATTAGCCAACATTGCAGATCTTACCTTATCATATATATGCCCACCGTAGGACTTGGGAATGGGGAGAATGCTAATTAGTAGCTCTCTACTTTACAGTTAAACAAAAATATCATGATTATCATACAGGCAAAGCAATACGTAGGCATTTCAGGATCTACACTGCATGTTAAACTAGTTGGTTGTTTTCAAGAAATTATTAGTGCGATAGTACGGCGGCATAACTCCGAATGGCATATTTGTTGTAGTCCTAGGAGCAACTATTCTAATACAGTGACATCTACATGTATGTTGGTCTTACTGCGTACTTGCTCCAAGAAACGTTTCTCCAAACTATTATCAACATTCTCCTGTTCACCCAATTTTTATATGATGTTTATTCATTAATTCATTTATCTTTCCTCTCATGGGGTGGAACACCCTAACAGCAGAAGCTGATTTCCCATATTACAGAACACGAAATGAATGCATTTGAAATATTTATATCATATAAGTAAATAGAAATTGATATTAAGAAATAATAATACTGAATTAATACATTACAATCATTAAGAATAACGATATAGGATACTGGACACGTAGAAACAAATACCAACATGAAAAAAAATTTACTATGAAAAATAGATATCAAAATATATATAATATCGTCAGCCTTATGCCAAAAAGGCCTTAACCTCATTTTGGGGGTATTGAGTTATCTATGTCACCTAATAGATATCAATATGTTATTTATTTTGTTATGCCAAAAAGACCTTAACCTTACAGAGACCTTGTGAGCGCCCTCGTGGTTTAAAGAAATTCATTTGTTCGGAAACCTATAGAAGCTAAATTCTGCTCCTTTGAAAAGCAACAACACAAGTCTCTGGAATATTCGAAGCACTCATCAACATACTTTCAGTTATTTTATAAGCAAATTGTCTATGAAATCAACAGTATTGCCCATTTACGTTTTCTGATTTCATAGCAGTCCCGTACGCGGCTATCTGCGTCTCTAGATGGACACCCACTTAAGATCTTCGTTAGATTTCAAATGAAAAGAGCAAAGCATATGATTTTTATTCCAAAATGTTTTATTCAGTGTTTTATGTACATTCATATAATCGATCTTTATTTTCTGAAAAAGACTCCTAGTCTTTGGTCTATACTAGTAGACTGAAGGCTTATAAGTAGAATAGTCTAGCTAATTATAGTTATATGTAGGACTACAGCTAGACCTTTAACAGGCGCGGATCCAGGATTTCTTAGAGCGGGGGCACAATTTTTTATTTTGCTCCGCATAATTCGCGCAGTGGGGAGGGGGTAGTGAGCACTATTTTTTTTTGCTCCCGGAAATTTGAAAATCGCGCCGGCCGAAAATTCGCTCAGTGTGGGGTTAGTGAGCACTAATTTTTTTTGCCGGGGCACGTGCCCCCTGTGCCCCTGGATCCGCCACTGTTTAAGTGTTACTACCTACAATATATTCTTGAAGCCAAGTAAGGTGATTTTTTTTGTTGTAATATTGAATGTCAAGAGCACGATTTATAGTCATAGAGTCTAGACCTAAGCCTACCCCTATCTAGATTTAGATCTAATATTTATACTCTATCAGACTAAATAAGGTCTAACTTTCATTGACCTGGGTCCTGGCCCATTAAAAAAAAACCTTTTATAGATTTCAACGTACGAGTTTCAAACCCTGTTACTGATACAACTAACCTAGAATTAAATCTGATTTTGAGTATAAAACAAAATAACTAGATCAATTTCATTAATCTGAATTATGACTATCAAAATGATTAATTGTAGGGCCTAACCAAGCCAAGTCATGGTACTGCATTCAGGAAAGAGATGGGTATGGGTCTCAATCTGCCGTGTTATAATTAAAACGGCCTGTTTATATTCTTATGATGTGTTTGACAATTTTAGAGATTTTTTCGTTGAAATAGTACATCAATAAAAGCATGATTGTCTTCATTGGAAAGTTTTAAATGAAAATATTGATAACCGATTTTTTGTTTGTTCCGGTTTAATGTTTTAATCATTGCTAGGAGAATATTGGGAAGCAAATTTTGATTTGTTTTAAAACTGTTTTCCTTTATCAACGTGATGTTACTCACACTGAACAGATGCGTTGCTATTGGAAAAAATATTGACTGTACATAGCTTTATAATGTACTGGTTCATTTAGACTTCAGTGTAACTATTAAATAAGTGTAATATAGCAGTCCCATTATACTCACTTGTAACTCACTTGATCCAGGATTATTCAGTCTTTTGTTATGCCAAAAAGACCTTAACCTTACAGAGACGTTGTGAGCGCCCTCGTGGTTTAAAGAAATTCATTTGTTCGGAAACAAATAGAAGCTAAATTCTGTTCCTATCCATGGTTTCCTTTGGTTGGGGTTGTCATCTTATTTATCTGGGGCATCTTTCCGCCAGCTCTCAAGTCCAGATTTGAAGCAATTTATTGTGGTACTCTCCACAACATTGCCTGGAAGACAATTCCACACATTGATTATCCCTGGCTGAATGAGTTTTTCCTTAGTGTCTTCCGGCATTTTAGCTTGTAAAGCTTAAGGAGTGACCACAGGTGCGACTGCACTTTGTTCTGCTGAAGAAGTGTTGTTCTTGAAGATTGTCAAACTGGTGCATTATCCTGAACACTCGAATTATATCAGATCGTTTCCGTCTGAACTGTAGAGTGGGGATTTTCAGTGATTTAAGTCTTCTGAGTAGTTTAAGTGTCTCACACTTTTGACAATTTTGGTAGCCCTCCTCTGCACCTTTTTCAACTTATCCTTGCCCTTCTTCAAAAGATGGTTCCATACTGTTGAGCAGTACTCTAACTTAGGTCGTACCAGGGTTTTATACAGGAGAACTAATGACTTTTCATCAAGGGAATGAAAGTTTCTCTTGAGGAGCCCAAGGATGGAATTGGCCTTGCCTGTATTTTTTTCCGACATGCAGGCTGAATTTCCTGGATGGGTCAAAGGGGACTCCCAGGTTTTTTTTTCCCTCATTAACGTTTTTATCATAGAGTTTGTTTCTTTGTTGATAGAATATCTTGCTCTCTGGTTTTTGTGTCCATAGTGGATAACCTTGCACTTGGATTTGTTGAAAGGTAGCTGCCATCATCTTGACCATTCCATCAGATCATCGATATCATGTTGCAATTTGTTGACATCTGAAGCACCCTTTACCGGTCAACATACTTTGGTTTCATCGGCAAACAGTGCAACACTAGAGTTTACTGCCAGAGGAAGGTAGTGGATGTAGATGAGGAACAAGATCGGGCCGAGCACAGACCCTTGCGGAATGCCACTTGTTACATATTTCCATGATGCGTCGGCTCCATCTACTCTAACTCTTTGAGTTCTACCTGTCAGTAGGGCTTTGATCCACTTAGAGAATTTTCCTCTAATTCCATATGTTTCAATCTTTGCAATCAGCCTCATGTGAGGGACACTGTCAAAAGCTTTCAAAAAATCTAGATAAATGCAGTCAAATGGTATTGAAATGTCTTCAAGTTGTGACCATGTCTCTAATACTTCCAATACTTGTGAAGCACATAATCTTCCACTTCTGAATCCATGTTGTCTGGCAGAAAAAAGTTTATTCTTTTACATGTGCTCTGCTATCTTATCTCTCACTAGTTTTTCCATGACTTTGCAATGTACAGATGTTAAACTAACTGGTCTGTAGTTACCACTGTCATTACGTCCTGTTTTAGGTAATGGGATAACATTGGCTTTTTTCCATGCTGTTGGTACTTGTCCCTCATTCATGGATTTCTTGACAATCAGATAAAGCGGGATACATATCGCTTCTGCAGTCTCTCTCAGTACCTTTGAGTGTATCTCATCTGGACCAGGGAATTTGTCAGGCTTCAGTGTCTTGAGGTGTTTCAGAATGGTGTCCTCAGATAATTTTAGCCCTTCCAGGCTTTCGGCACCTCTGCTGGCATTGGTTTCGGGATCTGGCTAGTATCCTCTGTTGTGAATACACTAATAAAGAAGTAATTAAGTGTTTCTGCTTGTTCCTCTGTATTATAAGCAAGGGATCCATCTTGTTTTAGTAGAGGAGGAATTTGATGATGACTTGCTGTTCCTTCCTTCACATAACTCCAAAACTTTTAGGATTTTCCTTGATATCTCTTGCAATCTGTCTTTCAAAATCTTGTTTTGACCTTTTCACCTCCTCTGTGGCTGCATTTAAAGCCTTTTTGTACATCCTCAAGTTGTCCACAATACTGTTCTTGTGGTACTTGTTCCAGGCTTTATGCTTATCCTTTAGATGTTTTCTTGTGGTTATAGTCATCCATGATGGTTGAGCACTTTGTCCTATTTTGGCTTTAGGAATATGCTTGTCTACACTCTGTTTAACAGTGCATTCAAACAGTTTACATGACTCCTCAATGTTCAAAATTGTTAGCTCTGCTTCCAAATTGACTTTCTTTATGTCTTCTTTAATGGCATCATAATCTCCTTTGTAGTATTTATATGTAGTTATGTTCTTCTTGACAACTTCTCCTAGTTTTACATGGAAGCAAAGTACTCCATGGTCACTCTTTCCCATGGGTGGGTTAACGTTAACGATGTCAATGGAATTATAGGATATTCTGTTTGTGATTTTCCCTTTTCTCTGTTCACAACAAGTACATCTCCCCTATACTATTCAATCGTGTAGCAGCTGACTAGACTAACTAGATTCGATTCAAACTATAATTTTTCTTCATTTTTAATGTTTAAATATTTTATTTTTAATGACAAGAAGATAACAAATAATTTTGGCCAAATTCTTGTCAGGAGATCATAGTGATTTTATACGTCTTTCTCAACCTTTGTGATGTAAACAAAAATCTCGAAACTATCATTTTTCATATTTGGCTTAGTTGACATCTAGGTGATTATGAAATGCACTTCCAAAACTCAGTTCAAATGAATAGGAATATTTTTAATCGCTCCAGGAGAAAAAAACGCACACTTTCCAATAACAAACAAATGTTTCTCTGAGATGCAAGCAAAGCAAACTAAATCCCCAATGCAGACTTTTCGCTAAGTAGGAAAGCCAGAAGCTGTGATTCATAGTTCCATATATAATCTGTTAGGTATCTTCGAGATTAGCCTGTCTTGAAATGTTTCAGGCACTATGTACTATACTTTCAGAAAGTATGTGGAAAATTTGGCTACAGATCTGATTGAAGATATAAGAAGAACCGGAGAGACCCTAAGATGCCTGTAAGAGTACTCTTTTCCTTTTAAAGTAAGAATCTCTTTAAACAATATTATTGCATTTGCAAGATACAATTTTTTGGTTAAGGTTTTTTCATGAAAAATTTCTTTGATAATTAAAGAATGGAATGGAAGAAGTGTAAATGAGATTTAAATAAATTATCATCTAACAAGTAGATAGCAAATTATTGCTTTTTGTGAAATGATTGCATCAATTTTGTAACATCCATGATATCGAATTTAGCATCATTAATTTTGCATTTAAAAGTACATACATGTTCAGGTTGTTTAATAATTTGTCTCTACATGTGCAGATATACTTTGATAAATTTGTTAAGGTCATATTTCAGAAGAAGTAAACGTATTATTAGAGGCAATTTTCATACTGTTTACTAAAACTAGTTCTTTTCTTTTCCTTTGTTTGGGAGGAAAAATGATAAGATAGAGATAGAGGTTGTTGTTAATACATAAGTTCATCTGAATTATTCAACGACGAGATAATATTCCTGCCTATATAATTATTTCAATCAAGGAGTATGATAATCTACTAGGCATTGATTATGGAAACATAGATTTAAGCTGTTTGTGTCTTGAATAAAACAGCTGAATGAGAAAATAGTACGTCTTTCATAATTAACTGAAATTTTCACTCATCATGTAAATCGTGTATAATATTTATAAGAATGTTATCCTGTAATCCAGTTTAATTGAATATTATATTACTATGACTTTGTTATCACTAATCAAAATGTATTATGTATAATAATTTGATTAAATTAAAAAGAATATTTCATTTAAATAATTATTCATTATTATGTAACATAAGCCATGGATGAATTTTAAACACGATTTGATGAACTAATGTGAAATAATTGGACAGTATTTACAATTTTGCCATTAAAAATAGTTCCTTCTTATCTTACGTAATTTTACTAGAACTTTCTTATCTTCAATAATTTGATTTGATAACAAAAATACAAGCAATTGATAATTCAATTTGTTATTGATATATTTGATTAAAGCTGTACTAGATGAATTTAACCATGTTTGATGAAATTGAAATGAATTTGTGAATGTTGACTTTTTAATTAAATTTGATGTTTGTTCTTTTAAATTTAAAATTAAATCAATCTTGTCGACTACTTCTGAGAGTGATTTTTATCTCACACTTTCATAAACGAAACAATGTCAACACCATCATAATATCCATTTTTCTGAGAGGAGGGGAGAACGTATGAGTGTTTTAGAGTGTCCTATATGTGCAAAGATGCAAAAGGAAGAAATTGTCATGGAAAAGAGAGAGAGTGAGGTTTGTGTATGTAACTCACAAATGACGAAAGGCATTTGTTATATGTAAATCTCTTCAGGGATTTTAGGGATTATGCTGCCATTTGCGATGACATCTTGGATCTGTATATATGCCAATTAAACTGGTCTTGGTAATGAATACATTATTCTCTTCCTCCAAACAGGAAATAGACACCAATGTCATACTGGGCATAATGATTCAATACTGTTTTAAAGTGTCGCAGACTATCTGGGATGGCAAAATGGCAAAAAATGTAAATCACTTTTCCTCTAAGGATACCTTGTCCACCCCAATGACACATATTTTTGCATTTATGCGGTGCAAGCAGCCAAATTGAAGAGCACAAAAGCAACCATATTACAAAACTGTCTTTCATAAAGTTGTATGATTGTTTTTGTATATCAATGAAAATCCATATCTCGAAAATACATTTCAACTTCCCAACTTTGTACTAAAAAGATCCCATCCAAATCTGGTTATATAAGGTATTCATTGGCTATTTTGGACACCACCATGGATTTCAATTTATATCCAAAGATTGGTAATAAAGATGGTGTAGACAAAACTCACGCAGAGCTCACTATTGCAGCCACATGCAGTTCAAGCATAGCCCATTCTGATATCCCAATATGAATGTAATACGATACTCCCTTCATATTCATTGAATTGAAAAATTTATGAAAGTTAATTTAAGTTGTCTGTAAATACTTTAAAAGAACATATGTTCCACTATCATGGCAATGGCATTTGGCACTTGTGTTCGAAATGGACTTGGTTTCTGTGGCCAAGGAAAATATGCAAATTTAAAAAAATGTGAAGGTATAAAATATGTAAATTCATAACCATGGATTTAAAATGTATGTAACATATGTTTTCCCATCTTACTATTCGACATGTAAATTACAACAAATCAATGTGGTAAAGGTGGTGACGTGTAAATAATGATCAAAATATTTAAACGGTTCAGCAATGCTCAAAATGTATAGAGCTAGAACATTCTGGGGCAATTTATTTGTAGTCGACGGCCTCCTGTTTCATTGGAGAGTGAGAGATCCAAATAATTAGAAAGGAAAAGAGAGAGCAACAGAGAGAGAGGGAAATAGAGATGGAAAGAGAGAGAAAGAGAGAGATAAAGAGAGAGAGAGACAGAGAGGGTAGGGGTGACGGAGTTTAGGGTGAACTAGGAGACCCGTTTAGGTCTCAACATGAAAAAACAGTTATTGTATTCATGGTTTACAATAAAGAAAGTATATAATAAGGGACACGATAATAATAAGGAAAGGCAAATATATTAGCATTTTATATATACCAACACCTTTTTTCCGGATTATCCAATTTTAATGAGTAAAATCTGTCACCAAACTTTTTAATACTTATTTCCGACCTTTATTCAAAGCAATTTGATATTAAATACGTATTATACACATTTAGGGGGCTATGATAAAACATACTTTTCATATTGCATGAAAGTTCAGGAGTCGACTCGGTTGTCGGTTAACTTTTGAGATGGGTATTTTCATTGCTGCATATATACATATAATGTAGATATATATGTAGTAGGTACATGTACATGCACAAACTGTAGGAAATAAAACCTTTCAATTTCATCGCTTATATTAGTCTTTTCTAAGATATCCCGACTAGCACTCGCTCAACTTTTGGTTCTCCCTTTAACAACATTTTCAGTTTTTAAGTTTAAAAATATCCTTTATTTGAATCACTTATACACTATTGGAACTCTGTGAATTTCAATTTCAGCCACAAATTTCTACGTATTATTAAGTTATAGCTAATTCACAGGTTTGATATGACATGATATATGATTAATTTAATTTGTACATATGGTTCAACTACGGATATTTTCTTTTCTTTGTAACTCATGTACATGGATATGTATACGACATCTTATTTTGTTACCCACTTGAATACATTTGTAACATTGTGTTATGTTGTTGTTGTTGTTAATAAATTAAAATTAAAATCTAAAAAAAAAAATATCAAGACCAAAATGGCTGTCACATACCTCCTTGCTGCCTTCCTCACATGAGAGAAAAGACACATAGTTTGCCAGGATGCAGCAAGAAACCATAGATTGGCTCTCTGGCGTATCGAATTTGGTGCCATCTTTCCACATTCAACTCAGTGACCACGAGGTTGTTGTTGTGGGTTTGTTTGTTTTACCTGACTGCTAGTGGATAAGTCACCCGACTGCAGATCACAAGTCTCGCCGCGGCACTAATGTCATTTGGCAGGACGTTAATCTACATTTGCCACTCTCCACTCAGGTGTTAAATGGGTACCCGGTAGGATGCGAAAGTTGATGTGGTTAGATGAGCAAGTGTGTGCTTAAATGACGCCTGGCTGGAATGCTCCACAGGGAGTGGAGAATGTGCATACATTGTGTTCGGACAAGCAAGCCTGAATCCGATGACCGGGGAAATAATAAATCTGTAAAGCGCTTAGAGACATCATCGATGTATTAGGCGCTATGTGAAAGCGGAATATTATTAAGAAAGCATGTGCTTGTAAGTAAACACAAAAGGTGGCGCTATACAATTAAATCGAAATTATTTAAAATATAAAAGTCGACCGACTTGTTATTGACTGCTGTTACAATCATAATTGTTATTATTACTAATATTATTATTAACTAGCAGGACCCGTGGAAAATCCACGGGATTCTAGGGAGGGTGGGGGGTTGAAAATAGATATGTGCTATCGATTATTATTATTATTAATATTATTATTTTTATTATTATTATAATTTTTTTTTAATAATATTTTTTAAGATAATTTCTTTTATCATTTTAAAATTTTTCTTCTTCTTTTCATTAATATTGTACTCGTTAGAATATCAACCTTTTGTTTGCTGTCCCATGTATCATTTTGAATTGTTTTTTTATAAATATGTATCCTGTAATAAAACTTGAAAATTGGAAGAAGACAGTGAAATCAATAATTTGTAATTAAAATTGATGCATATATTTTAGACTAATACTTTCTTTTACTTTCGTTAATTACGATTATTGTCGTCACTTAAATTCGTTCCTACTTTCTTCACTATCCCTTTCCGGATCCTCACTCGTTATCTATACGAATATTGTTCTCATGCATGCACTGAAAATAATATACAAATATACAAATATACAATGACACGTCGAGGATCTAGCTAAAACTATTCGCATCGAAGGAACATCAAATCGTATTATATTCTCCCGAGGGCCATCGCGGCCCGAGGGGAACAGTACTATTGATGTTCCTGAGTGCGAATAGTTTTAGCTTGTTCCGAGAATGAGTCATTGTATATTTGTTTTATATCCCTTCCACCCAGGCGCGGATCCAGGATTCCTCAGGGGGCCCAAATTTGAAGTTATGCGAGCCAAATATTGGTACGTAATGTGGCGTAATGAGCAAAACGTTTTTTTTTTTTTTTGGGGGAGGCCGGGGCAGACAAAAATTTGCATCACCCCACTCTTACATGCAAGCCTCGCTCAACGTTTTCAAAGTGATTCGGGTGTCAGGGGCGGAGCCCCAGAAGCTCAGGGTTTTAGGCATTAAATTACCGTCAGATAAGCATCCAGGGGTGCGCCTTAGGGCCATTGAGTGGGTCCAGGGGGCAGAGCCACCGGAAGTTCAGGGTTTTTAGGCATTTAATTACGGTCAGATGAGTATACTTTGATACCTTATTTGTGACACTGGCAGGTCACTCATTGGCGTGGGGTCCAGGGGGCGGAGCCCCCAGAAGCTCAGGGGTTTTAGGCATTCAATCACGGTCAGATGAGCATATTTTGATACCTCATTATTTTGTGACACTGGCAGGTCACTATTCTTTCTTTCTTTTCTCTTTCTTTCTATTTCTCTCTAATATACTTTTTCACAAAAAGTGGGAGGGGTGGAGCTCGAGCCCCGAGCCCTGCCGTTCCGCGGACCCTGACATGTAGGCCTCTAAATAAGTATATTTCTTGCCTGACTGTAAATTTGGGAATTTGTCATTTTCCAACAAACGCGTACAAATGTATAATGTACTAAAAATCACGGAAAATTATGTCATTTCAGCAACATTTGTAAATCACCGGTATCGAATTAGAAATAAACCACGTTTGAATTTTATTTGGGGGCAGGCCCCCAAGCACCCAAGCCCCGTCAGTCTACACCTTGTTGGCGGGAAAAATCGCAACTGATCTCCCTACCTTTCTTCTTTCTCTTTTTTTCCTTTACCTTCCCTTCTTCTCTCTTTATGTGTGCTGGGGAAGGGAGGGAAGGGCCGATCCACACGTTTTGGCGGGATTAATCGCAACTGATCTCCCTTCTTTTCACCCTTTTCTTTTCTTCTTACTCTTTTTTGTTCCATTTTAGCTCTCTTTGTTGGCGGTGGCGGGGGGGAGGGAGGCAAGGGTTTTTTGGCCCTCGATTCACAACTTGTTGGCGAGAAAATTGCAACTGATATCCCCCTTCTTTTCCTTTCTTCCTCTTTTTTTCTTTCTCTTTATCTCCTTTTTTCCTTTTTTCTTTCCCTTTCCTTCCTTCTCTCTTATTTTTTGATGGGGGGGGAGGCAACAGACCGGGAGGCAAGGCCCTTTCGCCCCCCATCTCCTTCTTTTTTCCCCTTTTCTTTTCTTCTTCCTCTTCTTTCTTTCCCTTTCTCTCCTCTTTCCCTTCTTTTCCTTCTCTCTCTCTTTTTTTCTTTGCTGGGGCCAGGGGGGCCCTGCCCCCTGGATCAGCGCCTGCTTCCACCTGTAGGCCTATCATTCCTTGCACACTTCTGTAATAGCATGTACGTACCGTACTCACATTCACATCACATTCAAAAAGAAATAAAAGAAAAAACAATTAATTGCACGGCTCAAACATGAAACATTGAATGATCTAAATACACGCTATACAGGTACTGCAGTAGCTAGAGTGCTGCAGTTGTAAATTGCATTGTGTGAGCGCCGTGACTGGCCTGACACCGCTGGAGTTGCCCGTGCGGAGGCATTTGAAATTAATACGTAAGCTCGCTGAATTTACCTTCTCGTTAGTTAGATCTCGATAATTACAATCTATTTGCGGTATTATTGTTGTGATTTCAATGTAGTTTTCATGAAAAGACCAATAAAGCAGAAGCTTGGATTATGATTATGTTGGCATGGTTCATAGAATTTGTACAAATATATTCAAAGTAAAGATTTTACGCGAAAAATCGGACGGTTTGTGCCAATAAATTGTGGCAGTCGCACGAAACTCGTGTGTGTGTGTGTGTGAGCGTAGAACCAACATATTACGTTCACGTCAGTTTGGCTACTGCGTATATATAGCAAGATGCCTCACACGGGATAGGCCCTACCCTTTGCATCGTGCATATTTGCTACAACACATTATAGAGAGGACCGTCCCTTAATAGTGTGATCTCTTTGAATAATTAGACAGAGGGCGGGTGCACGCCTCGCCGCCTCACTCTCGCCTCCTTGCACGGACGACGCCGGCCGTGCTCTCGTCCGCCCGTCCTCCCCGGGACCCCGAAACCACCTTTATAACGACATGGACGGCGACCACGGGGTCGACGTGGCACTCGGCATGCGCGAGCGGGTCCGCTCGGAATTGTGTCGCCGTTCCCGCGCAACGGCCGAGGCGGGTAGGGTCGAGGAAAGACGGGTTTGATGTCCAAAAATTCACATTGGCAGACCGTTACGTACCCCCCGCGGCGATTTTGCGTATTAATATATAGATATCATTATCATCATCATTAATACTGTTATTGCATATCTATCATTTATCTATTTGTGTACTTATTTATTCATTCGTTCATAGAAATAAACATCATTAATGTATCAATATAATTGTGAATCGAGAGCGTGTCGCTAATGTAGTTTGGAAGGAACAATCTGGAAGCAGAAGTTAACTGATTTAGGTAGCTGAAATAGCTATCACCTTAAATAACTTTTATTCCAGCAAAGCGAGTCATTATCATTTAATGTAGTTGATATGCATTGTTGATTGGGAGCGTCTTCCTAGAGGAGTGACTTGTAATCAAGTGTGGATGGAACAGAAGCAAAAGGGATCACTATTTCTCAGCTTACACCGATCACACAGATCTCTGTCTCAACGTACTCATCGCAAATGGCATCACTCCAGAATGTCATATTTCTACGCTTTCGGTATAAAGCATATAGCGTTTTGTGTATGTAGGCGTGCGTGAGTAGGTGTGTGCATGTGTGCGATTGTTTATTTGTTTGTTGATTTTATTTGTCGTTTTGTTGTTTTGTTTTTTTGATTTAGACTGTTTGAGCACAGTGGTAAATTGGTGAAGGCTTTTAACTCTCATACGAGTTCATGCCTTCTAAAATATGTAATGTCGATCACGGGAAAATTGACCTCGCCCAATTTATACGCTAATTATAGGCGTTCAAGAGGGAAATATCATCCACTGAACTTAAGGGTAAATACTTTAACCCTAACCCTACCGCAGGTGTTTAGGGGGAAAATATGTGTGCGTGTGTAACTATCTTACTCTGTAATTTCTGTGTCATACCCCGTCTGTGCCCCTCCCCCTGTTTCAACAAGCCTGGCTATACGCCATTAATGCTAGTGTATTTGACTTTTGGGAGAATGGCTTGAATTTATTACCTGCGATTACTTTAAAATAAAATTGAATATCGTCTCCAAGTCAATGATGATCTCAAACTTCGAGCTGTCCAACTTCTCCTTGAACTCCTACAGGAACCAATAAGTAGATAGCTTCGCTTTAACACCAGATGGCGAAAAATGTGACCGAGAAAATACTTCAGCCTTGGATAAATATTACTAATATTCGATCATTAAAATTAACATTAACATTTAATTTAAATATTTGAGGGAATAATGTGAGATGTTTAATTCGATATGGAAACTTAATCATACTCATAGTAAACGCTAATGGCATGCTATTTTACATTTATTACCTTTATACTGATTCTTGACCCGAATTTGTGTGTGTTTTAGCTCTTTTGTAATTGTGATATTTTATATCGATTCTTTCAATTTTTTTTAATGGAGTGATTTACTATTGCTTGTAGGATATTAAGGATGATAAGAAAGTAGTCACACTTGTTTTTTTGTTTGTAATACAATAGTTTCATGCCTTCTCAGTTTATGTTATGTAATGAGAAGTGGGTATACTTGTCGATAACTGTATATTCGCATGTTATTAAATGTTCATAGTCCGTATTGGGTGTACGTCATATTTATTAGGCCTATTGTTTTAGCGGGCTAAGTTGTGTCGGAGTGTGTGTTAGTTTGAGCTTTGTGTGAATGTTACTTCAGTGATGTGAGTAGTCGAGTATTTTTAAGAATAGAGAAAAATCAGTTCAGACAGTTAATATAGAGTTTAGAATATAGGCGGGTGTCCTCTGTAAGTTTTCATCGTGAGAAGGGTAATGGATTTACAATCACATTGTGTTACCGTAACTAACATATTTTAATATACGCAGGTAATCAATTGTTGTGCATTTATTACATATAGGCCTATACGCCAATGTTTATTTTGTATTTATATTATTTCATGTTCGCCTCTCTCTCTCGGAAAGGAAGGAAGGGAAAAGTATAGTTTAGCACTGCACAGTTAAGCTTTATTAATATTCGCACCCTGTTCACGGTCGGCACCTAAATTACTGCCCACACCATCGAATGAACGGTCACCACCTACGAAAGAAGCTGTGAAACTCAGTGGCGACCATTCGAGGAGCAATATTGAAGAAAGTTGAAACACTGAAGGGACTGAATCAATCTTTGAGCCAGAGGAAAATAAACAGCGCCACCTAATCATCATTGATGAAAGTATGATGCTTAATGCTTCTTATACCATGTTTCATGGACCATGTTAGAAACAAATACTTAAATAATCCCTGCTAATGTAATCACAGTGTAGGGGGTATATACCAACGTCCAAAAATTGCACATTTCGCTTTGAGGTTTCCCTTTGTAGGTGCCCCTTTTTTCAAGAAAGTACCCTTTTTTGTTGGTGACTCCCCTCCCCACTTTGGACGACGCCCCGCCGGCGTAATTTTTTTTCCCACTGCAGTTCTGGACCCCAGTCTGAACTCATTTGCATACAGCCAATCAGAGCTCATCTAACAAGCTTGTCGCATGCTAAAGATTTTACGGATGCGCTATAAGCTCTTTACACACAGACGACAGCGCCTTGTCTGTGTACGTGCATAGCCATGGCTTGCAAATGTTTCATTTGTGCTTGTCTAGCATGTCTACCTTTAGCAAATTTATTATAGATCTACACGTCTAATAAAATTGCTGTGAACAATTATTACTTAGCACTAATTATCATGCTTTATTTATATTTTATTTTTTTACTTCTTTTACTGAGAACTATGAAAATCACAGCAATTTCATAAGCTGATATTATTATGCATGCCTTTTACCAGTTTTAGAGGTGTAGATCTATAATACATTTCTCAACCGTAAAATCTTTATGGGGGAGGGCTAGTTGTTCTGTATGTAACAAGAATATTATCCTAAGATTGCAAAAAGAAGCAGCAAGAATTGTTGAAAAGAACTTTGAATTTAATGAAAGTGGTCTTGATATTATCAAAAGATTGAAATGGCAGGTACTAGAAGAAAGACGTAACTATTTTCTTGCTTGTATACATTGTATAATTGTATCCATGGCTACACTCCATTACGTTTGTGCAATGCTATTGACATGGTATTTGATCGGCCGCATCCAATGAATTCAAGATTAGTATAACTCAATGACTGTTGTCCTTCCCAAACCTAATATTGAAATTTGTAAGAATAGTCTATGCTATGCAGGCGGCAGTATGGAATAACTTACCCTCTAATCTACACAATGCACAATCCATCGACTGTTTTAAAAACATGCCATAAGAAAACCTATTTCAGTAAATTATGAATATAATTATCGCAGCTTAATTCTGCTCCTCACTCCTTAAGTTTAGTTTGGTACTTCATGATCATTATTTTGTAGTGTGACAGAATTTGATTTTAAATAGATTAGTTGATTATTTGATCCCATAATTGTGTTTTTATATATTTTAATAAATATCATGTAATTTCTACTTGGTTTCTACTTAAGATTGTGGTCGCTATATATTTTTATCATGACAGTTCTGAATTATGTATGATTAATTTATTTTGATGTTTTAGTGTAAGTTTTTAACATTCAGGACCAGGATGTACGTAAACCAATCCTCTCTGATCTTGTTATCCTGATGAAATATGTTCAAATAAATAAATAAATAAATAAATTTAGAAATGAGTCCCTAGATATATAGTGGCTTTGATGACGATAAGCCTAGCTTTGATTGCTAGAGTAATTTTAACTTAGTGCTAAGTAATCTTTTTTCACAGCAATTTCATAAGCTGATATTATTAGAGGTGTAGATCTATAATAAATTTGCTAAAGGGAGACATTGTACACAAGCACAAATGAAACATTTGCAAGCCTATGCCATGGCTATGCGCACACCATGCTGACTGACATATAGACTGATATAGGCGCTGTCGGTGTATGTGCATGTGTACGTGTGTATGTAATGAAAGAGCTTCGCACCGTATATCCGCATCCGTAAAATCTTTAGCACGCGTAAAGCTTGTTATTGACAAGATAAGCTCTGATTGGCTGTATGCAAATGAGTTCAGACTGGGGTCCAGAACTGCGGTGGGAAAAAAAATTACGCGCCCCGCCGCCCTGGTTGGAAACTCAGACTGGCCTTTAAAATCACCCTTTAATGCTTCTTGTCACGAGAGAACAAATCCAATATTGGCCCCTGCTATCGAAATTTAAAAGAAGGTTCAGTTCTGCTATATATGTGACAAAATAATCTATCAATTTATTTAAACGTGTATATTTGTTTTATGTTAGCGTGAAAGAAAATCATAGAAGATGTCCTCATAGTCAAATTATATATATTTATAATATTTGGACCCAACTTTCGTGCCACATGATCGGGTAGTTCCATATATAGACATATTTCTTTGAGCAGAGCATGGGACTTTATAAGAAGGGTGAGTCAATTTATTTATTAGTATTTCTTATTGGTTTACATAATCAAATTTTCGCATTGCTTTCACACTTTCTTTCCAAATGCAATCGCATGACCAGAACCTTATCCTTCAACAAAGTATTTTTTTTTACTCACATGAGATGACCTTCTTATCAGATTAAATAGCATCAAGAGGCTCGTTTCGCTTGACTTTTCCCTAATCCTGTCTAAACCTGATTTAAGACCCTATATATCATCACCACAGACTGGATTATACCCGTACATCATTGTTTCGTGGGCCTTTTTCTCAAGGGTCAGCACGGAAAGTGGTGTCAAAACGAATAGTGTGATTCTATATTTTAATTTATTCATGAAGAGTAGGCAAAAACGCTTTCACAGTTAATCATTTTTTATATCAATTTGAGGAATTCAATGGAGCTTTGATTGCTGCATCACTGTTTTACTAGTTTGGGTGTTTTTTCTTCTTCTCTTCATATATAGTTTTAGAGATTGATGATCGGACATTTTTCAGCTACAGGATGCCCGAGAGGCGGGAAACATGAAAAACACACGATATGAACCCCTCCTACCCACTCACTCCACAGCTGCGTTCTCTCGTATTTCATCTACCTCGGAAGACCAGCACCCCCTCCACCACCACCACCAATACCACCCCACATTACACTATTAAACTGCATATGCCCTCAATTGGTTTAACCTACCCTTCGCTATTTAACAAGGTAGTGAGTGTATCATTCGAGGCTTCTGTGTCAATTGATTTAACCTACCCTTCGTCATTAAAACAAGTAGTGAGGGCATCATTCGAGGCTTCTCCGTCCATAACACATGCACCAAAGAGGACAATTCAGATACTGAGACTTTTGAAAAGGCAACCTATATCGAAGAAGTGTGTGAGTTTTCAGTTTTATTTAGCTAATGATTTAATTAACTTCATAATAATAATCTTAGAATAAATTCGGAACTGCCATGTGCAAGTCCATTCATGATTAATGTTAATGTATACAGTACCGAAGTGCTAACGTCATATTCGATCGTCGCCTCGGTTACTGGTTCCAAATAGCAGAGCCTGCGCATGAGGTTCACCGCGACATCATTCAAGCAACGGGCTGGAGCAGGGCAAATTCAATGTTTGGCACTGGTGATCACCACGCCACTAGGGACTGTTAGATTTGCACGACGAGAACGTGGACTGCCACGTGTGCAGTGCCCGACAGTGCCTTAAAAGGAAGTCACATTGCCTTAAAAGGATGTCAACGTAGCAGTCCACGTTCTCGTCGTACAAATCTAAAAGTCCCCATTGTTTAGCACAAAATTGTTACAGCTACCTTGACAACGTGGCTAATATGACGTCACACTTCGAAACTCTACGAAGCTCGTCATTAAAACAAAATTCCCCATTCCCATGATGTTTAATTCCTTGCATTTGGTTACAATTATACAAACTTGTATCTCAAAGCATTCGCTTGGATCCAGCTGAGGCATGCGGCTTGTCATTGTTCAGAACTCATCTGCCCTTGACGAAGGAATTATTTAATGAAAGTTGAACATTGGTTAATATGTCGGTCAATTGAAGTTGATGTCGCAGAAGCATGCACTGTCCCGTTTACATGGTCTCATTAGGGACTTTTAGATTTACACGACGAGAGCGTGGACTGCCGCGTGTGAGACTGTGTTAAGGCACTGGGCCGTGCCCGGCAGCGTAATTTTTTTTCCCACCGCAGTTCTGGACCCCAGTCTGAACTCATTTGCATACAGCCAATCAGGGGGGCGTTTCATGAAACTATTAGTCGGTGGTTTTCACCGACTAATATCATTTTCACCGACAATGTTATTGTCACCGACTATTTTCCAGGCCTCTGATTGGTCAAATTTAGTCGGCGCCGACAGTTGTCGGTGGACAAATGTTGATGAAATGCCCCCCTGAGCTCATCTTGTCAATAACAATAAAGATTTTACGGATGCGGATAAATACGGTGCGAAGCTCTTTCATTACACACGTACACATGCACATACACCGACAGCGCCTATATCAGTCTATATGTCAGTCAGCATGGTGTACGTGCATAGCCATGGCATAGGCTTGCAAATGTTTCATTTGTGCTTGTGTACCATGTCTCCCTTCAGCAAATTTATTATAGATCTACACCTCTAATAATATCAGCTTATGAAATTGCTGTAAAAATTATTACTTAGCACTATTAGTTAAAATTACTCTAGCAATCAAAGATAGGCTTATCGTCATCGAAGCCACTATATATCTAGGGACTCATTTCTAAATTTATTTATTTATTTACTTGAACATATTTCATCAGGATAACAAGATCAGAGAGGATTGGTTTACATCCTGGTCCTGAATGTTAAAAACTTACACTAAAACATCAAAATAAATTAATCATACATAATTATATAGTCAGAACTGTCATGATAAAAATATTTAGCGACCACAATCTTAAGTAGAAACCAAGTAGAAATTACATGAAATTTATTTAAATATATAAAAACACAATGGGATCAAATAATCAAATAATCTATTTAAAATCAAATTCTGTCACACTACAAAATAATGATCATGAAGTACCAAACTAAACTTACTGGGCACTGAGGAGCAGAAGCTACGATAATAATATTCATAATTTACTGAAATAGGTTTTCTTATGGCATGTTTTTAAAACAGTCGATGGATTGTGCATTGTGTAAAATTAGAGGGTAAGTTATTCCATACTGCCGCCTGCATAGCATACTACTATTCTTACAAATTTCAATATTAGGTTTGGGAAGGACAACAGGCATTGAGTTAGCTAATCTTGTATTCATTGGATGCCGATCAAATACCATGTCAATAGCATTGCACAAATTCGTAATGGAGCGTAGCCATGGATACAATTATACAATGTACAAGCAAGAAAATAGTTACGTCTTTCTTCTAATACCTGCTATTTCAATCTTTTGATAATATCAAGACCACTTTCATTAAATTCAAAGTTCTTTTCAACAATTCTTGCTGCTTTTTTTGCAATCTTAGGATAATATTCTTGTTACATACAGAACAACTCCCCCATAAAGATTTTACGGTTGAGAAATTTATTATAGATCTACACCTCTAAAACTGGTAAAAGGCATAATAATATCAGCTTATGAAATTGCTGTGATGTTCATAGTTCTCAGTAAAAGAAGTAAAAATAAAATATAAATAAAGCATGATAATTAGTGCTAAGTAATAATTGTTCACAGCAATTTTATTAGAGGTTTAGATCTATAATAAATTTGCTAAAGGTATAGACATGCTAGACAAGCACAAATGAAACATTTGCAAGCCGCTGGCTATGCACGTACACCATGCTGACATGGACAAGGCGCTTATAGCGGGCGGAACGTGCCATATTCATATGGCGGGCGGAACGAGCCATATTCAATGCAACTATACAACTATACATCCATCGAATGGATGTATAGTTTTATCCAATCAGAACGCAGGAAACTGTACCACTATACAACCATACGACTATACGGCTATGCATCCATCGGACGCATGAATAGTTTCCACCGTGCGGGCCGAAGTGCCATAATTCGGTCACAACCATACGACTATACAGCCATCGAATGGACGTATAGTTTTAACCAATCAAAACGCAGGAAACTGTACGTGTTTACACAATTGTACAGTTGTAAACAAGTACAGTCTAATAGTAAACAAGTACGGCCGGGCGTCTTTGGCTGGGATGAGCACATGTTATGCTAGAATGCACATTTGCTGCTCAGTGAGAAACTATTGCACGTGCAGGGGTTTCTCTGCCTGCGCACAGAAAAACTACTGCTCGTGCGGTAGTTAAAACCACTGATCAGGGGTTTCTCTGCTTGCGCGGAGAGAAACTACTACTCGTGCAGTAGTTAAAACCACTGATCAGTAGTTAAAACCACTGATCAGGGGTTTCTCTGCTTGCGCGGAGAGAAACTACTACTCGTGCAGTAGTTAAAACCACTGATCAGTAGTTAAAACCACTGATCAGGGGTTTCTCTGCTTGCGCAGAGAGAAACTACTACTCGTGCAGTAGTTAAAACCACTGATCAGTAGTTAAAACCACTGATCAGGGGTTTCTCTGCTTGCGCGGAGAGAAACTACTACTCGTGCAGTAGTTAAAACCACTGATCAGTAGTTAAAACCACTGATCAGGGGTTCTCTGCTTGCGCGGAGAGAAACTACTACTCGTGCAGTAGTTAAAACCACTGATCAGTAGTTAAAACCACTGATCAGGGTTTCTCTGCTTGCGCAGAGAGAAACTACTACTCGTGCAGTAGTTAAAACCACTGATCAGGGGTTTCTCTGCTTGCGCGGAGAGAAACTACTACTCGTGCAGTAGTTAAAACCACTGATCAGTAGTTAAAACCACTGATCAGGGGTTTCTCTGCTTGCGCGGAGAGAAACTACTACTCGTGCAGTAGTTAAAACCACTGATCAGTAGTTAAAACCACTGATCAGGGTTTCTCTGCTTGCGCAGAGAGAAACTACTACTCGTGCAGTAGTTAAAACCACTGATCAGTAGTTAAAACCACTGATCAGGGGTTTCTCTGCTTGCGCAGAGAGAAACTACTACTCGTGCAGTAGTTAAAACCACTGATCAGTAGTTAAAACCACTGATCAGGGGTTTCTCTGCTTGCGCAGAGAGAAACTACTACTCGTGCAGTAGTTAAAACCACTGATCAGTAGTTAAAACCACTGATCAGGGGTTTCTCTGCTTGCGCAGAGAGAAACTACTACTCGTGCAGTAGTTAAAACCACTGATCAGTAGTTAAAACCACTGATCAGGGTTTCTCTGCTTGCGCAGAGAGAAACTACTACTCGTGCAGTAGTTAAAACCACTGATCAGGGGTTTCTCTGCTTGCGCGGAGAGAAACTACTACTCGTGCAGTAGTTAAAACCACTGATCAGTAGTTAAAACCACTGATCAGGGGTTTCTCTGCTTGCGCAGAGAGAAACTACTACTCGTGCAGTAGTTAAAACCACTGATCAGGGGTTTCTCTGCTTGCGCAGAGAGAAACTACTACTCGTGCAGGGGTTTATCTGCCTGCGCACAGAGAAACTATTCACCATTGCAACCACTTCAATGAAATGTTAGTTTTATTTAGGGGAACCTATAATCTCCAAGCTGAGCTTTTAATAGGTTCCTCACATTTCACCCTGTATAACCTACTATTCAATACAATTAATTTCGACGTCTTTTACAAAGAATTGATTATATAATGTGATACTTTTAGTATATTTCATATTATGTTCTAATTTTGTCAATTATGTGAATTCTATTTTATGTGAAATGTGAAACAAAATAAACTTGAAACTTGAAACTTGATAGTGGTGGTGATGGGTAAGGAGGTCTTGATAAGGTCTATATAGTGGAACAAAATAAAAGTAAAAATTGCCGTGAGAAATTTGTTTTTGTTTTTATTTTGACAAGGGGGCAGGATATAATGATAAATAAATACAGAAACAAAAACATTAAAAATACGAAATGTAAACATAAATGTGCAAACGTTAGGCCTAATTAATTAATTCAAAGCAAACACAGAAAATACATGCAGGTTCAGAAAAAGTTAAACATATGGCCTGATTAATTCGAGACAAACACAGGAAAAAATGTAATAGATATTCAAGTCAGTGTATTCATGCAATTAGGCGCGGGTTCAGGGGAGCCGAGGGAAAGAGGAGAGAAGGGCAAAGAAAGAAGAGGAAGAAAAAGAAAAGGAGGAAAAGAAGGGTATCGGGGCCGAAAGGGCCTTGCCTCCCAGACTGTTGCCTCCCCCCGCCTTCCGCCCCCGCCCCCTTTCCATCAGAAAAAAAGAAAGAAGGAAGGAAAGGAAAATAGAGGGAGAAGAAAAGAAAAGAAGGGGGATATCAGTTGCGATTTTCCCACCAACAAGTTGTGGATCGGGAGGGGGCAAAGGCCTTTGCCCCGCCAAAAAAATAGAGAGAAGGAAGGGAACGGGAAAGATGAGAGCTAAAAGGGAACAAAAAAGAGGAAGGACAAAAGAAAAGGGTGACAATTAGGGAGATAAGTTGCGATTTTTCCAACGAACAAGGTGTTGTGTTGATCGGGGAGGGCTGAAAGTCTCTTGCCTGCCCCCTTCGCAACAGATCAGCCGTGGGGTCCCCTATCCATTATTTCGCTTTCTTATTATCATTTTGTTTATTGCTCATTTCACTTTTTTAATGAATAGCGACCCTCTTCTCCTATTATGAATAGCGACCCTCTTCTCCTATTATGAATAGCGACCCTTTCTACTATTATGAATAGGGACCCTTATGAATAACGACCTCGATTTTATATTATGAATAGCGACCCACTTCTTATATTATGAATACCGACCCTCTTCTTTGATTATGAAAAGCGGTCCTTATTAATATTGACCCTTATGAATAATGACCCTTTTCTCAGATTATGAATAGCGGTCCTTGTGATTAGCGGTACTTATGAATAGCGGTCCTTACGAATAGCGGTCCTTATGAATAGCGACATTGGCCCGTCTCAGTGGCGTAGCCTGGATAATATCAGTCGGAGGCAGGGTGGTGGGGCAAGATTTCCAACAAGGAGGACAAATTACGATGGGATTATATGTTTGTTATGTTATACTTTTTTTCGTCACCACAGGAGCGGTGGATGTCTCTATATAATTATCAAAGATAAAATGTAAAATATACCTACTTTAAAAAAAAGAGAAATATTCAAGGCCATGTGTCGCCCCCGGCTACGCCATTGCCATGGCCCACGGATCCAGGATTTCTTAGGTGCCAGCAGTTGCGAAATGAGCAAAAACGTTGGGGGCAGACAAAAAATCCGCATCACCCCACTCTTACATGGATGCCCCGCTGAACGTTTTTTTTAAGTGGGTGGGGGAGGCTAAAGTATTTACGATCAGGTAGAGCGTAGCATAAATTGGCGTGGGGTCTAGGGGCAAAGCCCCGGCGGGATGATACGGCCAGATGAGCATTCACGACACTGGCAGGTCACTAATTGGCGTGGGGTCCAGGGGCTGAGCCCCCTGAAACTCAGGGATTTGAGGCATTTTATAACGGTCAGATAAGCATTCAGATGGCCGCCTTAGGCCCCCTGGTGGGGTCGAGGAGGCGGTGCCCCTGGAAGCTCAGGGTTTTTAGCCATTTAATTACGGTCAGATGTGCATATTTTGCGGGCCCTGACATGTAGGCCTTTAAATAAGCATATTTCCTGCCCGACTGTAAATTTAGGAATTTGTCATTTTCCAACAAACGCATAAAAAAGTATAATTTACTAAAAATATCGGAAAATTATGTCATTTCAGCAACATTGGTAAATCACCGGTATCGATTTAGAAATAAGCCACATTTGAATTTTATTTGGGAGGCAGCGACTGCCCCCCCCTACCCCTCAGTAAGCCAGTGCCCCCGATCTACACCTCGTTGGCGGGAAAATCGCAACTGATCTTTCCTACCTTTCTTCTTTCTCTTTTTTTAATTTCTCTTTCTCTCCTCTTTCCCTTTCCCTTCTCTCTCTTTTAGGTCTGCTGGGGAGGCAGGGCTTTGGCCCCCGTTCCAAACGTTGTTGTTGATTAATCGCAACTGATCTCCCCTTCTTTTCACCCTTTTCTTTTCTTCATCCTCGTTTTGTTCCCTTTTAGCTCTCCTCTTTCCCTTTCCCTTCCCTTTTTTCGGCGCGGGCGGGGGAGGCAAAGGCATTTGCCACCCCGATCCACAACTTGATGGCGGACAAATTGCAACTGATATTCCCTTCTTTTCCTTTCCTTCCTTCTCTCTTATTTGTTTTGATGGAGGGGGGGTAGGCAACAGTCCGGGAGGCGAGGCCCTTTCGTCCCGCCCCCCCCCCTCTATTCTTCTTTTCCCCCTCTTCTTTTCTTTTTCCTCTTCTTTCTTTCACTTTCTCTCCTCCTTCCCTTTCCCTTCTTGTCCTTCTCTCTCTCTCTCTCTCTCTCTCTTTTTGCAGGGGGCATGCCCGCTCGGCTCCCCCTGGATCCGTGCCTGGCCGTGGGGGTGTCATCCATCCAATATATCACTTTGTTTGTAGCATTTTGTTTATTGCTTAGGCCTATTTAATTTGTATGAATAACGACTCTCATTCCGTGTTATGAATAGCGACCCTTTTCTACTATTATGAATAGCGACCCTCATTTCGCGTTATGAATAGCGGCCCTCTCGTCGTCTTATGAATAGCGACCCTCTCGCCTTATTATGAATAGTGACCCTCTTCTCCTATTATGAATAGCAGGGGCGCCGGAACTGGAGGGGGGCAGGGGCGGTTGCCCCCCTCCACTTCGGCCCCTAAAACGAAAAAGTGGGGGAACGCATTTTTCCCTAAAAGCCCCCCTTAAAAAAATCAGCAGTAAAGGAGTAGAAATGGTTTGTATGGTTGGTATTTTTAACCAAAAGAAAATAAAAATAATGAAACCTGAATTGAATTCATTGATCAAATTCAAATTGTAAAAAAGAAAGAGAAAGTGAGAGATGTAGGAAAGGGAGAGTTAGAGTGATGAGAAAGAGAGAGAAAGAGAGAAAGAGAAAGGAATAAAGAGAGAGAGAGAAAAAGAGAGAGAAGGGGACGAAAGAGAGAGAGAGAAGGGGACGAAAGAGAGGGAAAGAGAGAGAGAGAGAGAGAGAGACAGAGGGGGAGAGAGAGGGAGGATGGGGAAAAGAGACAGACAAAGGGGTTCCCTATATCACAGGTGAGGAAGATGGCAAGAAACATTCAGAAATGCGGCAAAACGAGATAAAAAACTATCTAAAGTCATTCAAATAGTGCAATCATGAACTGAAATTATGAATATTACAATTTATAGTGAGAAGACATGAACCCGTGAACACTGGCGTACTGATGGGGCTTGGGGGTAGTTGCCCCCAATAAAATTCAAACGTGGTTTATTTCTAATTCGATACCAGTTTCACAAATGTTGGTGAAATGACATGATTTTCCAGGATTTTTTCTCATTTTTTTGGTGTAAATTATACATTTTTATGCGTTTGTTACAAATTCCCAAATTTACAGTCAGGCAAAAAATATGCTTATTTAGAAGCCTTCATGTCAGCGCCTGCAGAACGGCGGGGCTCGGGGGCTCGAGGCCCCTCACTTTTTTGAAAAAGTATTTTAAAGAGAAAAAGAAAGAAGGAGGAAAAGAAAGAATGAGTGACCTGCCAGTGTCACAAATGAGGTATCAAAATATGCTCATCTGACCGTAATTAAATGCTTAAAACCCCCGAGCTAACGGACCGGTGGAAAATGCAATGAATTATTGATCCTGTATTACAGGTTCTTTGTTATTTTGTAATTGTGGAGGCTGCCCCTACCTAGCCCCGCTGCGTGCAGTCATGATTCAGTGGCAAAGCAATGGCCTCGTAACTGTGAGGCCCCAGGGTCAAAAACGTGTCGATGTGCTATTATTATTGCCCTTTTCTGACGCATTAATCCCCATTTACTGTAAGTTATGACTTAAGGGCGTAGGTCCCTAGTTGATTAGCATAGTAGCATACAGATGTTTAAGCAGTCACGCAAAACAAACACTTACACATTATAATTATTCAATAAAATCTGACAATGTAAAGTATTATCTCGATCTATTATGAAAAAATCATTGTCAAAATCATTCAATAAATTGGGGTACAAAAAAAATCCAACTTGATGAGCAACAGTGTACTTACATGAATGGAGAAGCAAATAAAATAAAATACAAGAAAACTAAGTCAAATACGTCGGGAGGGTCGTTATTCATAATGCGGAAAGAGCGTCGCTTTTCATAATAGGAGAAGCGGGTCGCTACTCATGAAATGACGAGAGGGTCGCTATTTATAATTCATATCGGGGGTCACTACTCATAAGGACCGCTATTCATATTTCGAAAAGAGGGTCTCTATTCATAACAGGAGGAGAGGGTCGCTATTCATAATACGGAATGAGGGTTCCTATTCGTAATAGGAGAAGAGGGTCGCTATTCATAATGCGGAAAGAGCTTCGCTTTTCATAGTAGGAGAAGCGGGTCGCTACTCATAAAATTAAGAGAGGGTCGCTATTCATAATTCACATCGGGGTCACTACTCATAAGGACCGCTATTCATATTTCGAAATGAGGGTCTCTATTCATAACAGGAGAAGAGGGTCGCTATCATAATACGGAATGAGGGTTCCTATTCATAATAGGAGAAGAAGGTTGCTATTAGTAATACGACTAGATGGTCGCTATTCATAATGCGGAATGAGGGTTGCTATTCATAAGGGTCATTATTCATAATCTTAGAAGAGGGTCGCTATTCATAATGCGGAATGAGGGTTGCTATTCATAAGGGTCATTATTCATAATCTTAGAAGAGGGTCGCTATTCATAATGCGGAATGAGGGTTGCTATTCGTAAGGGTCATTATTCATAATCTTAGAAGAGGGTCGCTATTCATAATACGACGAGAGGGTCGCTATTCATAATATCATCATCATCATCACCATCATATCCTCATCGTCATCATCATTGTCAATATCACCATCATTAAAATTTGTATTTTCAATTACCTATCCGTTCTGCTTAATAAATGTGTTAATATATTTCATGAGTTTCGTCTGGGACTGTTGTGTCATCAAGCAATCTGCTTACAATGACAGTCCTACTTCCGCAAATAATTGTTATTGTTTGAGGAAATTTAGTCTTTATGACAGGCGCGGATCCAGGGAGCCGAGGGGCCTTGCCCCCCCCCCGCAAAAAGAGAGAGAGAGAGAGAGAGAGAGAGAGAAGGAAAAGAAGGGAAAGGGAAAGAGGAGAGAAAGGGAAAGAAAGAAGAGGAAGAGAGAGAGAGAGAAAGGAGGAAAAGAAGGGGATCGGGGCCGAAAGGGCCTTGCCTCCCAGACTGTTGCCTCCCCGCCCCCTTCCCATCAGAAAAAGAAAGAAGGAAGGAAAGGAAAATAGAGGAAGAAGAAAAGAAAAGAAGGGGATATCAGTTGCGATTTTCCCACCAACAAGTTATGGATCGGTGGGGAGCAAAGGCCTTTGCCTCCCCGCCAAAAAAAAGAGAGAAGGAAAGGAAAGGGAAAGATGAGAGCTAAAGGGAACAAAAAGAGGAAGAACAAAAGAAAAGGGTGACAAGAAGGGAGATCAGTTGCGATTTTTCCAACGAACAAGGTGTTAATCGGGGAGGGCTGAAAGGCCCTTGCCTGCCCCCTCAGCAAAAACAAGAGACAGAGAGAGAAGGAAGGAAAGGGAAAGGGAAAGAGGAGAGCTAAAAGGGAACAAAAAGAGGAAGAACAAAAGAAAAGGGTGACAAGAAGGGAGATCAGTTGCGATTTTTCCAACGAACAAGGTGTTGATCGGGGAGGGCTGAAAGGCCCTTGCCTGCCCCTCAGCAAAAACAAGAGACAGAGAGAGAAGGAAGGAAAGGGAAAGGGAAAGAGGAGAGAAAGGGAAAGAAAATAAAGAGGAAGAAGAAAAAAAAGGGGAAAATAAGGGAAGATCAGTTGCGATTTTTAACATTGTACAACTACATTTCAACTACATTTTCATTTTGTTGAGATGTATGTGTTTAATAAATGTTTTCTACAAAAAGTATTCGGGGCCATGTGGTGTGCCCCCGCCTACGCAACAGATCAGCCGTGGGTGTCCCCTATCCATTATTTCGCTTTCTTATTATCATTTTTTTATTGCTCATTTCACTTTTTTTTAAATGAATAGCGACCCTCTTCTCTTCTTGATAGTGGTGGTGATGGGTAAGGAGGTCTTGATAAGGTCTATATAGTGCAACAAAATAAAAGTAAAAATTGCCGTGAGAAATTTGTTTTTGTTTTTATTTTGGGGTGAGATATCTAGCCCTCGTAACAACAAGGGGCAGGATATAATGATAAATACAGAAAAACACAGAAAAATACGAAATGTAAACATAAATGTGCAAACATTAGGCCTAATTAATTCGAGACATGATCAATTCAAAGCAAACACAGAAAATACATGCAGGTTCAGAAAAAGTTAAACGTAAGGCCTGATTAATTCGAGACAAACACAGAAAAAAATGTAATAGATATTCAAGTCAGTGTATACATGCAATCAGGCGCGGATCCAGGGGAGCCGAGGGGCCTTGCCCCCTCCCCGCAAAAAAGAGAGAGAGAGAGAGAGAGAGAAGGAAAAGAAGGGAAAGGGAAAGAGGAGAGAAAGGGAAAGAAAGAAGAGGAAGAAAAAAGAAAAGGAGGAAAAGAAGGGGATCGGGGCCGAAAGGGCCTTGCCTCCCAGACTGTTGCCTCCCCCCCCCCTTCCCATCAGAAAAAGAAAGAAGGAAGGAAAGGAAAATAGAGGAAGAAGAAAAGAAAAGAAGGGGATATCAGTTGCGATTTTCCCACCAACAAGTTATGGATCGGTGGGGGCAAAGGCCTTTGCCTCCCCGCCAAAAAAAAAGAGAGAAGGAAGGGAAAGGGAAAGATGAGAGCTAAAAGGGAACAAAAAGAGGAAGAACAAAAGAAAAGGGTGACAAGAAGGGGAGATCAGTTGCGATTTTTCCAACGAACAAGGTGTTAATCGGGAGGGCTGAAAGGCCCTTGCCTGCCCCCTCAGCAAAAAACAAGAGACAGAGAGAGAAGGAAGGAAAGGGAAAGGGAAAGAGGAGAGCTAAAAGGGAACAAAAAGAGGAAGAACAAAAGAAAAGGGTGACAAGAAGGGGAGATCAGTTGCGATTTTTCCAACGAACAAGGTGTTAATCGGGGAGGGCTGAAAGGCCCTTGCCTGCCCCAGCAAAAAACAAGAGACAGAGAGAGAAGGAAGGAAAGGGAAAGGGAAAGAGGAGAGAAAGGGAAAGAAAATAAAGAGGGAGAAGAAAAAAAAAGGGGGAAAATAAGGGAAGATCAGTTGCGATTTTTAACATTGTACAACTACATTTCAACTACATTTTCATTTTGTTGAGATGTATGTGTTTAATAAATGTTTTCTACAAAAAGTATTTGGGGCCATGTGGTGTGCCCCCGCCTACGCAACAGATCAGCCGTGGGTGTCCCCTATCCATTATTTCGCTTTCTTATTATCATTTTGTTTATTGCTCATTTCACTTTTTTTTAAATGAATAGCGACCCTCTTCTCTTCTTGATAGTGGTGGTGATGGGTAAGGAGGTCTTGATAAGGTCTATATAGTGCAACAAAATAAAAGTAAAATTGCCGTGAGAAATTTGTTTTTGTTTTTATTTTGGGGTGAGATATCTAGCCCTCGTAACAACAAGGGGCAGGATATAATGATAAATACAGAAAAACACAGAAAAATACGAAATGTAAACATAAATGTGCAAACATTAGGCCTAATTAATTCGAGACATGATCAATTCAAAGCAAACACAGAAAATACATGCAGGTTCAGAAAAAGTTAAACGTAAGGCCTGATTAATTCGAGACAAACACAGAAAAAAATGTAATAGATATTCAAGTCAGTGTATACATGCAATCAGGCGCGGATCCAGGGAGCCGAGGGGCCTTGCCCCCCCCCCGCAAAAAAAAGAGAGAGAGAGAGAGAGAGAGAAGGAAAAGAAGGGAAAGGGAAAGAGGAGAGAAAGGGAAAGAAAGAAGAGGAAGAAAAAAGAAAAGGAGGAAAAGAAGGGGATCGGGGCCGAAAGGGCCTTGCCTCCCAGACTGTTGCCTCCCCGCCCCCTTCCCATCAGAAAAAGAAAGAAGGAAGGAAAGGAAAATAGAGGAAGAAGAAAAGAAAAGAAGGGGATATCAGTTGCGATTTTCCCACCAACAAGTTATGGATCGGTGGGGAGCAAAGGCCTTTGCCTCCCCGCCAAAAAAAAGAGAGAAGGAAAGGAAAGGGAAAGATGAGAGCTAAAAGGGAACAAAAAGAGGAAGAACAAAAGAAAAGGGTGACAAGAAGGGGAGATCAGTTGCGATTTTTCCAACGAACAAGGTGTTAATCGGGGAGGGCTGAAAGGCCCTTGCCTGCCCCCTCAGCAAAAAACAAGAGACAGAGAGAGAAGGAAGGAAAGGGAAAGGGAAAGAGGAGAGCTAAAAGGGAACAAAAAGAGGAAGAACAAAAGAAAAGGGTGACAAGAAGGGGAGATCAGTTGCGATTTTTCCAACGAACAAGGTGTTGATCGGGGAGGGCTGAAAGGCCCTTGCCTGCCCCTCAGCAAAAAACAAGAGACAGAGAGAGAAGGAAGGAAAGGGAAAGGGAAAGAGGAGAGAAAGGGAAAGAAAATAAAGAGGAAGAAGAAAAAAAAGGGGAAAATAAGGGAAGATCAGTTGCGATTTTTAACATTGTACAACTACATTTCAACTACATTTTCATTTTGTTGAGATGTATGTGTTTAATAAATGTTTTCTACAAAAGTATTCGGGGCCATGTGGTGTCCCCCCGCCTACGCAACAGATCAGCCGTGGGTGTCCCCTATCCATTATTTCGCTTTCTTATTATCATTTTTTTATTGCTCATTTCACTTTTTTTTAAATGAATAGCGACCCTCTTCTCTTCTTGATAGTGGTGGTGATGGGTAAGGAGGTCTTGATAAGGTCTATATAGTGCAACAAAATAAAAGTAAAATTGCCGTGAGAAATTTGTTTTTGTTTTTATTTTGGGGTGAGATATCTAGCCCTCGTAACAACAAGGGGCAGGATATAATGATAAATACAGAAAAACACAGAAAAATACGAAATGTAAACATAAATGTGCAAACATTAGGCCTAATTAATTCGAGACATGATCAATTCAAAGCAAACACAGAAAATACATGCAGGTTCAGAAAAAGTTAAACGTAAGGCCTGATTAATTCGAGACAAACACAGAAAAAAATGTAATAGATATTCAAGTCAGTGTATACATGCAATCAGGCGCGGATCCAGGGAGCCGAGGGGCCTTGCCCCCCTCCCCGCAAAAAAAGAGAAGAGAGAGAGAGAGAGAGAAGGAAAAGAAGGGAAAGGGAAAGAGGAGAGAAAGGGAAAGAAAGAAGAGGAAGAAAAAAAGAAAAGGAGGAAAAGAAGGGGATCGGGGCCGAAAGGGCCTTGCCTCCCAGACTGTTGCCTCCCCGCCCCCTTCCCATCAGAAAAAGAAAGAAGGAAGGAAAGGAAAATAGAGGAAGAAGAAAAGAAAAGAAGGGGATATCAGTTGCGATTTTCCCACCAACAAGTTATGGATCGGTGGGGAGCAAAGGCCTTTGCCTCCCGCCAAAAAAAAGAGAGAAGGAAAGGAAAGGGAAAGATGAGAGCTAAAGGGAACAAAAAGAGGAAGAACAAAAGAAAAGGGTGACAAGAAGGGGAGATCAGTTGCGATTTTTCCAACGAACAAGGTGTTAATCGGGAGGGCTGAAAGGCCCTTGCCTGCCCCCTCAGCAAAAAACAAGAGACAGAGAGAGAAGGAAGGAAAGGGAAAGGGAAAGAGGAGAGCTAAAAGGGAACAAAAAGAGGAAGAACAAAAGAAAAGGGTGACAAGAAGGGGAGATCAGTTGCGATTTTTCCAACGAACAAGGTGTTGATCGGGGAGGGCTGAAAGGCCCTTGCCTGCCCCTCAGCAAAAAACAAGAGACAGAGAGAGAAGGAAGGAAAGGGAAAGGGAAAGAGGAGAGAAAGGGAAAGAAAATAAAGAGGAAGAAGAAAAAAAAGGGGAAAATAAGGGAAGATCAGTTGCGATTTTTAACATTGTACAACTACATTTCAACTACATTTTCATTTTGTTGAGATGTATGTGTTTAATAAATGTTTTCTACAAAAGTATTCGGGGCCATGTGGTGTCCCCCCGCCTACGCAACAGATCAGCCGTGGGTGTCCCCTATCCATTATTTCGCTTTCTTATTATCATTTTTTTATTGCTCATTTCACTTTTTTTTAAATGAATAGCGACCCTCTTCTCTTCTTGATAGTGGTGGTGATGGGTAAGGAGGTCTTGATAAGGTCTATATAGTGCAACAAAATAAAAGTAAAATTGCCGTGAGAAATTTGTTTTTGTTTTTATTTTGGGGTGAGATATCTAGCCCTCGTAACAACAAGGGGCAGGATATAATGATAAATACAGAAAAACACAGAAAAATACGAAATGTAAACATAAATGTGCAAACATTAGGCCTAATTAATTCGAGACATGATCAATTCAAAGCAAACACAGAAAATACATGCAGGTTCAGAAAAAGTTAAACGTAAGGCCTGATTAATTCGAGACAAACACAGAAAAAAATGTAATAGATATTCAAGTCAGTGTATACATGCAATCAGGCGCGGATCCAGGGGGGCCAGGGGGCCTTGCCCCCCTCCCCCAAAAAAAAGAGAGAGAGAGAGAGAGAGAGAGAAGGAAAAGAAGGGAAAGGGAAAGAGGAGAGAAAGGGAAAGAAAGAAGAGGAAGAAAAAAGAAAAGGAGGAAAAGAAGGGGATCGGGGCCGAAAGGGCCTTGCCTCCCAGACTGTTGCCTCCCCGCCCCCTTCCCATCAGAAAAAGAAAGAAGGAAGGAAAGGAAAATAGAGGAAGAAGAAAAGAAAAGAAGGGGATATCAGTTGCGATTTTCCCACCAACAAGTTATGGATCGGTGGGGAGCAAAGGCCTTTGCCTCCCCGCCAAAAAAAAGAGAGAAGGAAAGGAAAGGGAAAGATGAGAGCTAAAAGGGAACAAAAAGAGGAAGAACAAAAGAAAAGGGTGACAAGAAGGGGAGATCAGTTGCGATTTTTCCAACGAACAAGGTGTTAATCGGGGAGGGCTGAAAGGCCCTTGCCTGCCCCCTCAGCAAAAAACAAGAGACAGAGAGAGAAGGAAGGAAAGGGAAAGGGAAAGAGGAGAGCTAAAAGGGAACAAAAAGAGGAAGAACAAAAGAAAAGGGTGACAAGAAGGGGAGATCAGTTGCGATTTTTCCAACGAACAAGGTGTTGATCGGGGAGGGCTGAAAGGCCCTTGCCTGCCCCTCAGCAAAAACAAGAGACAGAGAGAGAAGGAAGGAAAGGGAAAGGGAAAGAGGAGAGAAAGGGAAAGAAAATAAAGAGGAAGAAGAAAAAAAGGGGAAAATAAGGGAAGATCAGTTGCGATTTTTAACATTGTACAACTACATTTCAACTACATTTTCATTTTGTTGAGATGTATGTGTTTAATAAATGTTTTCTACAAAAGTATTCGGGGCCATGTGGTGTCCCCCCGCCTACGCAACAGATCAGCCGTGGGTGTCCCCTATCCATTATTTCGCTTTCTTATTATCATTTTTTTATTGCTCATTTCACTTTTTTTTAAATGAATAGCGACCCTCTTCTCTTCTTGATAGTGGTGGTGATGGGTAAGGAGGTCTTGATAAGGTCTATATAGTGCAACAAAATAAAAGTAAAATTGCCGTGAGAAATTTGTTTTTGTTTTTATTTTGGGGTGAGATATCTAGCCCTCGTAACAACAAGGGGCAGGATATAATGATAAATACAGAAAAACACAGAAAAATACGAAATGTAAACATAAATGTGCAAACATTAGGCCTAATTAATTCGAGACATGATCAATTCAAAGCAAACACAGAAAATACATGCAGGTTCAGAAAAAGTTAAACGTAAGGCCTGATTAATTCGAGACAAACACAGAAAAAAATGTAATAGATATTCAAGTCAGTGTATACATGCAATCAGGCGCGGATCCAGGGGAGCCGAGGGGCCTTGCCCCTCCCCGCAAAAAAGAGAAGAGAGAGAGAGAGAGAGAAGGAAAAGAAGGGAAAGGGAAAGAGGAGAGAAAGGGAAAGAAAGAAGAGGAAGAAAAAGAAAAGGAGGAAAAGAAGGGGATCAGGGGCCGAAAGGGCCTTGCCTCCCAGACTGTTGCCTCCCTGCCCCTTCCCATCAGAAAAAGAAAGAAGGAAGGAAAGGAAAATAGAGGAAGAAGAAAAGAAAAGAAGGGGATATCAGTTGCGATTTTCCCACCAACAAGTTATGGATCGGTGGGGGCAAAGGCCTTTGCCTCCCCGCCAAAAAAAAGAGAGAAGGAAAGGAAAGGGAAAGATGAGAGCTAAAAGGAACAAAAAGAGGAAGAACAAAAGAAAAGGGTGACAAGAAGGGGAGATCAGTTGCGATTTTTCCAACGAACAAGGTGTTAATCGGGGAGGGCTGAAAGGCCCTTGCCTGCCCCTCAGCAAAAAACAAGAGACAGAGAGAGAAGGAAGGAAAGGGAAAGGGAAAGAGGAGAGCTAAAAGGGAACAAAAAGAGGAAGAACAAAAGAAAAGGGTGACAAGAAGGGAGATCAGTTGCGATTTTTCCAACGAACAAGGTGTTAATCGGGGAGGGCTGAAAGGCCCTTGCCTGCCCCCCAGCAAAAACAAGAGACAGAGAGAGAAGGAAGGAAAGGGAAAGGGAAAGAGGAGAGAAAGGGAAAGAAAATAAAGAGGAAGAAGAAAAAAAAAGGGGAAAATAAGGGAAGATCAGTTGCGATTTTTAACATTGTACAACTACATTTCAACTACATTTTCATTTTGTTGAGATGTATGTGTTTAATAAATGTTTTCTACAAAAGTATTCGGGGCCATGTGGTGTCCCCCCGCCTACGCAACAGATCAGCCGTGGGTGTCCCCTATCCATTATTTCGCTTTCTTATTATCATTTTGTTTATTGCTCATTTCACTTTTTTTTAAATGAATAGCGACCCTCTTCTCTTCTTGATAGTGGTGGTGATGGGTAAGGAGGTCTTGATAAGGTCTATATAGTGCAACAAAATAAAAGTAAAATTGCCGTGAGAAATTTGTTTTTGTTTTTATTTTGGGGTGAGATATCTAGCCCTCGTAACAACAAGGGGCAGGATATAATGATAAATACAGAAAAAACACAGAAAAATACGAAATGTAAACATAAATGTGCAAACATTAGGCCTAATTAATTCGAGACATGATCAATTCAAAGCAAACACAGAAAATACATGCAGGTTCAGAAAAAGTTAAACGTAAGGCCTGATTAATTCGAGACAAACACAGAAAAAAAAATGTAATAGATATTCAAGTCAGTGTATACATGCAATCGGGCGCGGATCCAGGGGAGCCGAGGGGGCTTGCCCCCTCCCCGCAAAAAAAAGAAGAGAGAGAGAGAAGGAAGGAAAGGGAAAGGGAAAGAGGAGAGCTAAAAGGGAACAAAAAGAGGAAGAACAAAAGAAAAGGGTGACAAGAAGGGGAGATCAGTTGCGATTTTTCCAACGAACAAGGTGTTGATCGGGAGGGCTGAAAGGCCCTTGCCTGCCCCCTCAGCAAAAAACAAGAGACAGAGAGAGAAGGAAGGAAAGGGAAGGGAAAGAGGAGAGAAAGGAAAGAAAATAAAGAGGAAGAAGAAAAAAAAGGGGAAAATAAGGGAAGATCAGTTGCGATTTTTAACATTGTACAACTACATTTCAACTACATTTTCATTTTGTTGAGATGTATGTGTTTAATAAATGTTTTCTACAAAAGTATTCGGGGCCATGTGGTGTCCCCCCGCCTACGCAACAGATCAGCCGTGGGTGTCCCCTATCCATTATTTCGCTTTCTTATTATCATTTTGTTTATTGCTCATTTCACTTTTTTTTTTAAATGAATAGCGACCCTCTTCTCTTCTTGATAGTGGTGGTGATGGGTAAGGAGGTCTTGATAAGGTCTATAAAGTGCAACAAAATAAAAGTAAAAATTGCCGTGAGAAATTTGTTTTTGTTTTTATTTTGGGGTGAGATATCTAGCCCTCGTAACAACAAGGGGGCAGGATATAATGATAAATACAGAAAAAACACAGAAAAATACGAAATGTAAACATACATGTGCAAACATTAGGCCTAATTAATTCGAGACATGATCAATTCAAAGCAAACACAGAAAATACATGCAGGTTCAGAAAAAGTTAAACGTAAGGCCTGATTAATTCGAGACAAACACAGAAAAAAAAATGTAATAGATATTCAAGTCAGTGTATACATGCAATCGGGCGCGGATCCAGGGGAGCCGAGGGGGCTTGCCCCCTCCCCGCAAAAAACAAGAGACAGAGAGAGAAGGAAGGAAAGGGAAAGGGAAAGAGGAGAGCTAAAGGGAACAAAAAAAGGAAGAAAAAAAGAAAAGGGTGACAAGAAGGGAGATCAGTTGCGATTTTTCCAACGAACAAGGTGTTGATCGGGGAGGGCTGAAAGGCCCTTGCCTGCCCCCTCAGCAAAAAACAAGAGACAGAGAGAGAAGGAAGGAAAGGGAAGGGAAAGAGGAGAGAAAGGAAAGAAAATAAAGAGGAAGAAGAAAAAAAAGGGAAAATAAGGGAAGATCAGTTGCGATTTTTAACATTGTACAACTACATTTCAACTACATTTTCATTTTGTTGAGATGTATGTGTTTAATAAATGTTTTCTACAAAAAGTATTCGGGGCCATGTGGTGTCCCCCCGCCTACGCAACAGATCAGCCGTGGGTGTCCCCTATCCATTATTTCGCTTTCTTATTATCATTTTGTTTATTGCTCATTTCACTTTTTTTTTTAAATGAATAGCGACCCTCTTCTCTTCTTGATAGTGGTGGTGATGGGTAAGGAGGTCTTGATAAGGTCTATAAAGTGCAACAAAATAAAAGTAAAAATTGCCGTGAGAAATTTGTTTTTGTTTTTATTTTGGGGTGAGATATCTAGCCCTCGTAACAACAAGGGGGCAGGATATAATGATAAATACAGAAAAACACAGAAAAATACGAAATGTAAACATACATGTGCAAACATTAGGCCTAATTAATTCGAGACATGATCAATTCAAAGCAAACACAGAAAATACATGCAGGTTCAGAAAAAGTTAAACGTAAGGCCTGATTAATTCGAGACAAACACAGAAAAAAAAATGTAATAGATATTCAAGTCAGTGTATACATGCAATCGGGCGCGGATCCAGGGGAGCCGAGGGGGCTTGCCCCCTCCCCGCAAAAAAAAGAGACAGAGAGAGAAGGAAGGAAAGGGAAAGGGAAAGAGGAGAGCTAAAAGGGAACAAAAAGAGGAAGAACAAAAGAAAAGGGTGACAAGAAGGGGAGATCAGTTGCGATTTTTCCAACGAACAAGGTGTTGATCGGGGAGGGCTGAAAGGCCCTTGCCTGCCCCCTCAGCAAAAACAAGAGACAGAGAGAGAAGGAAGGAAAGGGGAAGGGAAAGAGGAGAGAAAGGGAAAGAAAATAAAGAGGAAGAAGAAAAAAAAGGGGAAAATAAGGGAAGATCAGTTGCGATTTTTAACATTGTACAACTACATTTCAACTACATTTTCATTTTGTTGAGATGTATGTGTTTAATAAATGTTTTCTACAAAAGTATTCGGGGCCATGTGGTGTCCCCCCGCCTACGCAACAGATCAGCCGTGGGTGTCCCCTATCCATTATTTCGCTTTCTTATTATCATTTTGTTTATTGCTCATTTCACTTTTTTTTTTAAATGAATAGCGACCCTCTTCTCTTCTTGATAGTGGTGGTGATGGGTAAGGAGGTCTTGATAAGGTCTATAAAGTGCAACAAAATAAAAGTAAAATTGCCGTGAGAAATTTGTTTTTGTTTTTATTTTGGGGTGAGATATCTAGCCCTCGTAACAACAAGGGGGCAGGATATAATAATAAATACAGAAAAAACACAGGAAAATACGAAATGTAAACATACATGTGCAAACATTAGGCCTAATTAATTCGAGACATGATCAATTCAAAGCAAACACAGAAAATACATGCAGGTTCAGAAAAAGTTAAACGTAAGGCCTGATTAATTCGAGACAAACACAGAAAAAAAAATGTAATAGATATTCAAGTCAGTGTATACATGCAATCGGGCGCGGATCCAGGGGAGCCGAGGGGGCCTTGCCCCCCCTCCAGCAAAAACAAGAGACAGAGAGAGAAGGAAGGAAAGGGAAAGGGAAAGAGGAGAGCTAAAAGGGAACAAAAAGAGGAAGAACAAAAGAAAAGGGTGACAAGAAGGGGAGATCAGTTGCGATTTTTCCAACGAACAAGGTGTTGATCGGGGAGGGCTGAAAGGCCCTTGCCTGGCCCTCAGCAAAAAACAAGAGACAGAGAGAGAAGGAAGGAAAGGGAAAGGGAAAGAGGAGAGAAAGGGAAAGAAAATAAAGAGGAAGAAGAAAAAAAAGGGGAAAATAAGGGAAGATCAGTTGCGATTTTTAACATTGTACAACTACATTTCAACTACATTTTCATTTTGTTGAGATGTATGTGTTTAATAAATGTTTTCTACAAAAAGTATTCGGGGCCATGTGGTGTCCCCCGCCTACGCAACAGATCAGCCGTGGGTGTCCCCTATCCATTATTTCGCTTTCTTATTATCATTTTGTTTATTGCTCATTTCACTTTTTTTTAAATGAATAGCGACCCTCTTCTCTTCTTGATAGTGGTGGTGATGGGTAAGGAGGTCTTGATAAGGTCTATATAGTGCAACAAAATAAAAGTAAAATTGCCGTGAGAAATTTGTTTTTGTTTTTATTTTGGGGTGAGATATCTAGCCCTCGTAACAACAAGGGGCAGGATATAATGATAAATACAGAAAAACACAGAAAAATACGAAATGTAAACATAAATGTGCAAACATTAGGCCTAATTAATTCGAGACATGATCAATTCAAAGCAAACACAGAAAATACATGCAGGTTCAGAAAAAGTTAAACGTAAGGCCTGATTAATTCGAGACAAACACAGAAAAAAAAATGTAATAGATATTCAAGTCAGTGTATACATGCAATCAGGCGCGGATCCAGGGGAGCCGAGGGTGCCTTGCCCCCTCCCCGCAAAAAAAAGAGAGAGAGAGAGAGAGAGAGAAGGAAAAGAAGGGAAAGGGAAAGAGGAGAGAAAGGGAAAGAAAGAAGAGGAAGAAAAAGAAAAGGAGGAAAAGAAGGGGATCGGGGCCGAAAGGGCCTTGCCTCCCAGACTGTTGCCTCCCCGCCCCCTTCCCATCAGAAAAAGAAAGAAGGAAGGAAAGGAAAATAGAGGAAGAAGAAAAGAAAAGAAGGGGATATCAGTTGCGATTTTCCCACCAACAAGTTATGGATCGGTGGGGGCAAAGGCCTTGCCTCCCCCGCCAAAAAAAAAGAGAGAAGGAAAGGAAAGGGAAAGATGAGAGCTAAAAGGAACAAAAAGAGGAAGAACAAAAGAAAAGGGTGACAAGAAGGGGAGATCAGTTGCGATTTTTCCAACGAACAAGGTGTTAATCGGGGAGGGCTGAAAGGCCCTTGCCTGCCCCCTCAGCAAAAAACAAGAGACAGAGAGAGAAGGAAGGAAAGGGAAAGGGAAAGAGGAGAGCTAAAAGGGAACAAAAAGAGGAAGAACAAAAGAAAAGGGTGACAAGAAGGGGAGATCAGTTGCGATTTTTCCAACGAACAAGGTGTTAATCGGGGAGGGCTGAAAGGCCCTTGCCTGCCCCCCAGCAAAAACAAGAGACAGAGAGAGAAGGAAGGAAAGGGAAAGGGAAAGAGGAGAGAAAGGGAAAGAAAATAAAGAGGGAGAAGAAAAGAAAAGGGGGAAAATAAGGGAAGATCAGTTGCGATTTTTAACATTGTACAACTACATTTCAACTACATTTTCATTTTGTTGAGATGTATGTGTTTAATAAATGTTTTCTACAAAAGTATTTGGGGCCATGTGGTGTCCCCCCGCCTACGCAACAGATCAGCCGTGGGTGTCCCCTATCCATTATTTCGCTTTCTTATTATCATTTTGTTTATTGCTCATTTCACTTTTTTTTTAAATGAATAGCGACCCTCTCTCTTCTTGATAGTGGTGGTGATGGGTAAGGAGGTCTTGATAAGGTCTATATAGTGCAACAAAATAAAAGTAAAATTGCCGTGAGAAATTTGTTTTTGTTTTTATTTTGGGGTGAGATATCTAGCCCTCGTAACAACAAGGGGCAGGATATAATGATAAATACAGAAAAACACAGAAAAATACGAAATGTAAACATAAATGTGCAAACATTAGGCCTAATTAATTCGAGACATGATCAATTCAAAGCAAACACAGAAAATACATGCAGGTTCAGAAAAAGTTAAACGTAAGGCCTGATTAATTCGAGACAAACACAGAAAAAAATGTAATAGATATTCAAGTCAGTGTATACATGCAATCAGGCGCGGATCCAGGGGAGCCGAGGGGCCTTGCCCCTCCCCCCTAGCAAAAAAGAGAGAGAGAGAGAGAGAGAGAGAGAAGGAAAAGAAGGGAAAGGGAAAGAGGAGAGAAAGGGAAAGAAAGAAGAGGAAGAAAAAAGAAAAGGAGGAAAAGAAGGGGATCGGGGCCGAAAGGGCCTTGCCTCCCAGACTGTTGCCTCCCCTGCCCCCTTCCCATCAGAAAAAGAAAGAAGGAAGGAAAGGAAAATAGAGGAAGAAGAAAAGAAAAGAAGGGGATATCAGTTGCGATTTTCCCACCAACAAGTTATGGATCGGTGGGGAGCAAAGGCCTTTGCCTCCCCCGCCAAAAAAAAAGAGAGAAGGAAAGGAAAGGGAAAGATGAGAGCTAAAAGGGAACAAAAAGAGGAAGAACAAAAGAAAAGGGTGACAAGAAGGGGAGATCAGTTGCGATTTTTCCAACGAACAAGGTGTTAATCGGGGAGGGCTGAAAGGCCCTTGCCTGCCCCCCCCCCCTCAGCAAAAAACAAGAGACAGAGAGAGAAGGAAGGAAAGGGAAAGGGAAAGAGGAGAGCTAAAAGGGAACAAAAAGAGGAAGAACAAAAGAAAAGGGTGACAAGAAGGGGAGATCAGTTGCGATTTTTCCAACGAACAAGGTGTTAATCGGGGAGGGCTGAAAGGCCCTTGCCTGCCCCCTCAGCAAAAAACAAGAGACAGAGAGAGAAGGAAGGAAAGGGAAAGGGAAAGAGGAGAGAAAGGGAAAGAAAATAAAGAGGAAGAAGAAAAAAAGGGGAAAATAAGGGAAGATCAGTTGCGATTTTTAACATTGTACAACTACATTTCAACTACATTTTCATTTTGTTGAGATGTATGTGTTTAATAAATGTTTTCTACAAAAGTATTGGGGCCATGTGGTGTCCCCCCGCCTACGCAACAGATCAGCCGTGGGTGTCCCCTATCCATTATTTCGCTTTCTTATTATCATTTTGTTTATTGCTCATTTCACTTTTTTTTAAATGAATAGCGACCCTCTTCTCTTCTTGATAGTGGTGGTGATGGGTAAGGAGGTCTTGATAAGGTCTATATAGTGCAACAAAATAAAAGTAAAATTGCCGTGAGAAATTTGTTTTTGTTTTTATTTTGGGGTGAGATATCTAGCCCTCGTAACAACAAGGGGCAGGATATAATGATAAATACAGAAAAACACAGAAAAATACGAAATGTAAACATAAATGTGCAAACATTAGGCCTAATTAATTCGAGACATGATCAATTCAAAGCAAACACAGAAAATACATGCAGGTTCAGAAAAAGTTAAACGTAAGGCCTGATTAATTCGAGACAAACACAGAAAAAAATGTAATAGATATTCAAGTCAGTGTATACATGCAATCAGGCGCGGATCCAGGGAGCCGAGGGGCCTGCCCCCCTCCCGCAAAAAAGAGAAGAGAGAGAGAGATAGAGAGAGAGAAGGAAAAGAAGGGAAAGGGAAAGAGGAGAGAAAGGGAAAGAAAGAAGAGGAAGAGAGAGAGAGAGAAAAGGAGGAAAAGAAGGGGATCGGGGGCCGAAAGGGCCTTGCCTCCCAGACTGTTGCCTCCCTGCCCCCTTCCCATCAGAAAAAGAAAGAAGGAAGGAAAGGAAAATAGAGGAAGAAGAAAAGAAAAGAAGGGGATATCAGTTGCGATTTTCCCACCAACAAGTTATGGATCGGTGGGGGCAAAGGCCTTTGCCTCCCGCCAAAAAAAAAGAGAGAAGGAAGGAAAGGGAAAGATGAGAGCTAAAAGGAACAAAAAGAGGAAGAACAAAAGAAAAGGGTGACAAGAAGGGGAGATCAGTTGCGATTTTTCAAACGAACAAGGTGTTAATCGGGGAGGGCTGAAAGGCCCTTGCCTGCCCCTCAGCAAAAAACAAGAGACAGAGAGAGAAGGAAGGAAAGGGAAAGGGAAAGAGGAGAGCTAAAAGGGAACAAAAAGAGGAAGAACAAAAGAAAAGGGTGACAAGAAGGGGAGATCAGTTGCGATTTTTCCAACGAACAAGGTGTTAATCGGGGAGGGCTGAAAGGCCCTTGCCTGCCCCCTCAGCAAAAAACAAGAGACAGAGAGAGAAGGAAGGAAAGGGAAAGGGAAAGAGGGGAGAAAGGGAAAGAAAATAAAGAGGAAGAAGAAAAGAAAAGGGGGAAAATAAGGGAAGATCAGTTGCGATTTTTAACATTGTACAACTACATTTCAACTACATTTTCATTTTGTTGAGATGTATGTGTTTAATAAATGTTTTCTACAAAAGTATTCGGGGCCATGTGGTGTCCCCCCGCCTACGCAACAGATCAGCCGTGGGTGTCCCCTATCCATTATTTCGCTTTCTTATTATCATTTTGTTTATTGCTCATTTCACTTCTTTTTTTTTAAATGAATAGCGACCCTCTTCTCCTATTATGATTAGCGACCCACTTCTTATATTATGAATACCGACGACCCTCTTTTGATTATGAAAAGCGGTCCTCATTAATAATGATCCTTATGAATAATGACCCTTTCTCAGATTATGAATAGCTGTCCCTATGAATAGCGGTCCTTGTGAATAGCGGTCCTTATGAATAGCGACATTGGCCCGTCTCAGTGGCGTAGCCTGGATAAGATCAGTCGGAGGCAGGGTGGTGGGGCAAGATTTCCAACAAGGAGGACAAATTACGATGGGATTATATGTTTGTTATGTTATACTTTTTTTTCGTCACCACAGGAGCGGTGGATGTCTCTATATAATTATCAAAGATAAAAGGTAAAATATACCTACTTAAAAAACAGACAAATATTCAAGGCCATGTGTCGCCCCCCGGCTACGCCATTGCCATGGCCCACGGTTCCATGATTTCTTAGGGGCCAAAATATGAAATTATGCGAGCCAAATATTGGTAAGTAATGGTGACCAGCAGTGGCGAAATGACCAAAAACGTTGGGGGGCAGACAAAATCCGCATCGCCCCACTCTTACATGAAGAGCTGAACGTTTTTCAAAGTGGGTGGGGAGGCTAAAGTATTTACGATCAGGTAGAGCGTAGCATAAATTGGCGTGGGGTCTAGGGGCAAAGCCCCGGCGGGATGATACGGCCAGATGAGCATTCACGACACTGGCAGGTCACTAATTGGCGTGGGGTCCAGGGGCTGAGCCCCCTGAAACTCAGGGATTTGAGGCATTTTATAACGGTCAGATAAGCATTCAGATGGCCGCCTTAGGCCCCCTGGTGGGGTCGAGGAGGCGGTGCCCCCGGAAGCTCAGGGTTTTTAGCCATTTCATTACGGTCAGATGAGCATATTTTGCGGGCCCTGACATGACTTGTAAGCCTCTAAATAAGCATATTTCCTGCCCGACTGTAAATTTAGGAATTTGTCATTTTCCAACAAACGCATACAAAAGTATAATTTACTAAAAATATCGGAAAATTATGTCATTTCAGCAACATTTGTAAATCACCGGTATCGAATTAGAAATAAACCACATTTGAATTTTATTTGGGAGGCAGCGACTGCCCCCACCCCATCAGTAAGCCAGTGCCCCCGATCTACACCTCGTTGGCGGGAAAATAGCAACTGATCTTCCCTACCTTTCTTCTTTCTTTTTTTAATTTCTATTTCTCTCCTCTTTCCCTTTCCTCTCTCTCTTTTAGGTTTGCTGGGGAGGCAGGGCCTTTCGCCCCACCCGATCCAAACGTTGTTGGCGGGATTAATCGCAACTGATCTCCCTTCTTTTCACCATTTTTTTCTTCTTCAACCTTGTTTTTGTTCCCTTTAGCTCTCCTCTTTCCCTTTCCCTTTCCCTTCCCTTTTTTTTTTCGGCGCGGGCGGGGAGGCAAGGGCATTTGGCCACCCCGATCCACAACTTGTTGGCGGACAAATTGCAACTGATATTCTCCTTCTTTTCCTTTCCTTCCTTCTCTCTTATTTGTTTTAATGGGGGTGGGGAAGCAACAGTCTGGGAGGCGAGGCCGTTTCGTCCCCCCTGTTCTTCTTTTCCCCTCTTCTTTTCTTTTTCCTCTTCTTTCTTTCAATTTCTCTCTTCTTTCCCTTTCCTTCTTGTCCTTCTCTCTCTCTCTCTCTCTCTCTTTTTTGCAGGGGGCAAGGCCCGGTCGGCTCCCCCTGGATCCGCGCCTGGCCGTGGGGGTGTCCTCCATCCAATTTTTTCCTTTGTTTGTTTATTTTGTTTATTGCTTATAGGCCTATTTAATTTGTATGAATAACGACTCTCATTCCGTATTATGAATAGCGACCCTCTTCTCGTATCATGAATAGCGACCCTCTTCTCATATTATGAATAGCGACCCTCTTCTCATATTATGAATAGCGACCCTCTTCTCGTATTATGAATAGCGACCCTCTTCTCGTATCATGAATAGCGACCCTCTTCTCGTATCATGAATAGCGACCCTCTTCTCATATTATGAATAGCGACTCTCTTCTCGTATCATGAATAGCGACCCTCTTCTCATATTATGAATAGCGACTCTCTTCTCGTATCATGAATAGCGACCCTCTTCTCATATTATGAATAATAACCCTTATGAATAGCGACCATCTTCTCCTATTATGAATAGCGACCCTCTCCTCGTAATATGAATAGGCGACCCTTTTCTACTATATTATGAATAGCGACCCTCATCCCGCGTTATGAATAGCGGCCCTCTCGTCGTCTTACGAATAGCGACCCTCTCGTCGTATTATGAATAGCGACCCTCTCGTCGTTTTATGAATAGCGACCCTCTCCTCCTATTATGAATAGCAGGGGCGCCGGAAGTGGAGGGGGCAGGGGCGGTTGCCCTCCACTTCGCCCCCAAAACGAAAAAGGGGGGACGCATTTCCTAAAAGCCCCCTTAAAAAAATCAGCAGTAAAGGAGTAAAAATGGTTTGTATGGTTGGTATTTTTAACCAAAAGAAAATAAAAATAATAAAACCTGAATTGAATCACATGCAAACTATATTCCATTCAAAGAAAAGGAGAGTAAACAGGAATTGAATTTCCAAACAATCCGCATGCCCCTATATTTATCAATGGAGGATTTTATAATAGCGATACGCGAATATCGTAGAAATATAGAAATGGAATTGAAATGGTTTTTATTAAAAAAGATCATTGCGGCCAACGGCCGAATTGCGATCCATTTCACAAAGATACAATACAATTGCAATTCAAATTTAAATAACACAAAATAGGCCTATGACATAAATCATGAATCAGGCATATAGACATTTCATAAAAATTCATTGATCAAATTCAAATTTTAAAAAGAAAGAGAAAGTGAGAGGTGTAGGAGAGGGAGAGTTAGAGTGATGAGAAAGAGAGAGAAAGAGAGAAAGAGAAAGGAAGAAGAGAGAGAGAACACAGAGAGAGAGAGAGAGAGAGAGAGAGAGGGAGGATGGGGAAAAGAGACAGACAAAGGGGTTCCCTATATCACAGGTGAGGGGAGATGGCAAGAAACATTCAGAAATGCGGCAAAACGAGATAAGAAACTATTTAAAGTCATTCACATAGTGCAACTGAAATTATGAATATTACAATTTATGTTAGCCCATGAAAGAAAGAGAAAAAGAAAGAATATTGTGAGAGGATGGGAAAGCGTATGTGATTTGTATTATTGGGGTGAGAAGACATGAGCCCATAAACACTGGCGTACTGATGGGCGGGGTTGGGGGAGTAGTTGCCCCCAATAACATTCAAACGTGGTTTATTTCTAATTCGATACCAGTTTCACAAATGTTGCTGAAATGACATGATTTTCCAGGATTTTTCTCAATTTTTTTGTAAATTATACTTTTTATGCGTTTGTTACAAATTCCCAAATTCACTGTCAGGCAAAAATATGCTTATTTAGAAGCCTTCATATCAGCGCCTGCAGAACGGCGGGGCTCGGGGGCTCGAGGCCCCTCACTTTTTTGTTTTAAAGAGAAAAAGAAAGAAAGAGAAAAAGAAAGAATGAGTGACCAGTGTCACAAATGAGGTATCAAAATATGCTCATCTGACCGTAATTAAATGCTTAAAACCTCGAGCTAACGGGGCTCCGCCCCTGGAGCCCACCAACGGGCCCCTGAATGCTCATCTGACCATAATTAAATGCCTCAAACCCTGAGCTTCATGGGGCTCAGCCCCTGGACCTCCCGCAAATGATATCAAAGTATGCTCATCTGAACGTAATTTAATGCCTAAAACCCTGGACCCCGCCAGAGGCCCTTAGACGGGGCCCTGGATGCTCATCTGAACATAAATAAATGCCTAAAAAACCCTGGTTTCAGGGGCTCAGCCCCTGACCCCGCCAATTAGTGACCTGCCAGTGTCACAAATAAGGTATCAAAATATGCTTATCTGACCGTAATTGAATGCCTAAAACCCTGAGCTTCCGGGGCTCCGCCATTTGACCCGGCGGGCAAAGCCCTGGACCCCACGCCCCCAAATGTCTTTGCTCATTACGCCACTGCCCCTGAAATGGGAGCCCTCTGGAATGTTTGCCCCCCATTCCAAACTGCTTCCGGCGCGCCTGATGAATAGCGACCCTCTCTCTTTTATGAATAGCGAACCTCTCCTCGTATTATGAATAGCGACCCTTTCCTACTATTATGAGTAGCGACCCTCTTCTTCGATTATGAATAATGACCCTAATGAATAATGACCCTTATGAAAAGCAACCTCATTCCGCATTATGATTAGCGACCCTCTCGTCGTCTTATGAATAGAGACCATCTTGTCGTATTATGAATAGCGACCCTCTCGTGGTTTTATGAATAGCGACCCTTTTCTAGTAAGGTGAATAGGGATCCTTATGAATAGCGCCCCTGATTTTGTATTATGAAAAGCGACCCTCTTCTTATATTATGAATACCGACCCTCTTTTTATTATGAATAGCGGTCCTTAGGAATAATGACCCTTTCTCAGATTATGAATAGCGGTCCTTACGAATAGCGACATTGACCCGATATAACTGTTGTTCACTTTGCAGAAATCCTCCATCCACCTTTAAAAAAGCGAAGTCACTCCCATCATGAAGGTAGAACAGTCGCCCTTTCGTCTAGCAGGTATACCTCTTTTTTTCAACCAAAAAATGAAATCATGAACGCACACCCCCACCTTATAAGGTATCTGGCCGTAATAAATTGCCACTGGTCATACTGGTTCAGACCCCTCCACATACTTCAAAGCTAATTTTTACGCCTAAGTTTGAGGTAAACTAAATAATTAAACGTGTTATTCGTATATGTTAGTTTTATACTGTTTTTACCTTTGCTTGTGAACTTTGGTGATTTTCATTATTTATATTTCCGTGTAAAATAATTTTATTCTGTTCACAACCAGGATGTAAAACAGATTTTGTATCTACAATCAGGCGCGGATCTAGGATTTCTTAGGGGCCCAAATTTGAAATTGTGCCAGCCAAATATTGGTACGTATTGGTGACCACTAGAGCAGTGGCGTAATGAGCAAAATAATCTTTTTTGGGGAGGGGCAGAACAAAAATCCGCATCACCACCACTTACATGCAGGCCCTGCTGAACGTTTTTCAAAGTGGGTGGGGAGGCTAAAGTATTTACGATCAGGTAGAGCGTAGCGTAAATCGGTGTGTGGTCTAGGGCAAAGCCCCGGCGGTGGTCAAGGGCTCAGGGCGTATGGGCAATTAATTACGGTCAGATGACCATATTTTTATACCATATTTGTGACACTGGCAGGACACTAATTGGCTTTGTGTCCAGGGGCGGAGCCCCCAGTAGCTCAGGAGTTTTAGGCGTTAAAGCCCAAGTCCACTCCAAAATAACTTACTTTCAATAGAACCAGAAAAATCAGACAAACCAATCAAAAAAAGTTTGAGCAAAATCGGATAACTAATAAGAAAGTTATGAATTTTTGATGACATGAACAACTTTGAAAATCACTACACAAATTAGCAACTCACTCATCAGTCTGTGACGTATGGTCCTCACTATCCACTAATTATTTTCTTTATATTGATAATACAAATTTCCTATTTTCACCCTAAGAATCTTATTTCTTCACACCAGCATCCAAGTTAGATTGTTAGTAATATGTTTTTGTGTGGATGCACAAATAAAGAGTAATTTTTGTCCAGTTAAATCATGAAAATTGAATTTTGATAAACTATTTATATAAAAATCAATAATTATGAAATACAATATTCAGAAAATAGTATCAATTCTTCAAAATTCATAAAAGTTTTTGGGAAATGTCATGCACGCAATATGATACAAATCATATAACCTGGGCAAAGGCATGGGGAAATCAAGTTTTGGGGGATAAAAGGAAATTAATGGGATTAAACTATAAAGCAATTGATAAGTTGTGAGGACATGACGTCACAAACTGATAACCATCTTGGCAATTTGTGTTGTGATTCTCATTGTTTCATAGTTTTACATACTTTTTCAAAAATTCATAACTTTCTTATTAGTTATCCGATTTTGCTCAAACTTTTTTGATTGGTTTGTCTGATTTTTCTGCTTTTATTGAAAGTAAGTTATTTTTGGAGTGGACTTGGACTTTAAATTGCCGTCAGATGAGCATCCAGGGGCCCGCCCTAGGTGGGGTCCATGGGCAGAGCCCCGAGAGCCCCGGAAGCTCAGGGTTTTTGGTATTTAATTACGGTCAGATGAGCATATTTTGATACCTTATTATTATATTATTGTGACACTGGCAGGTCACTCTTCTTTTATTTCTTCTTTCTTTCTTTCTATTTTTCTTTATTATACTTTTCAAAGGGAGGGGCTCGAGCCCCCTGAGCCCCGCCGTTCCGCGGGCCCAGACATGTAGGCCTCAAATATATTTCTTGCCTGACTGTAATTTTGGGAATTTGTCATTTTCCAACAAACGCATAAAAGTATAATTTATTAAAAAGTGAGGAAAATCCCGGAAAATTATGTCATTTTCAGCAAAATTTGTAAATCACTAGTATCGAATTAGAAATAAACCATGCTTAAATTCTATTTGGGGCAACTGCAGTAAATGGCACATGTGCATTATAAGTTCCAAACGCTTTCTTTCATACGAATACACAAAAAAGTTCCGTATGCTTAAATGCATACTATTTCACAAGATGTGATAAAACCAGGGAGATGATAGAAACAATCTGAATAATTTAATGATACACTTACATGCAAATGTATGATCATTTTTGCGTTTCTTTCTGCCTGAAAATAGTTTTCTTCTGCATTTTGTTGCTGTTATGAATTTATATTCATATTATTGTTATCAAACAGGAATAAATACATTAATTAATAAATATATTTGTACAATGATAGTTGTACAATGATGATAGAAGAAGCGATCAAAATTGCAACTGATCTTTCCTTATTTTCCTTTTCTTTTCTTTCTCCTCTATATTTTCTTTCCCTTTCTCTCCCTTTCCCTTTCCTTCCCTTCCTTCTCTCTCTCTCTCTCCCTCTTTTCACTGGGAGGAGGGAGGCAAGGGCCTTTCGGCCCCTGATCCATTACCTTGTTGGCGGGGAAATCGCAACTGATCTCCCCACCTTTTTCTTTCCTTTTTTTCCTTTCCTTTCTCTCCTCTTTCCCTTTCCATTCCCTTCCTTCTCTCTCTTTAAGTTTGATGGGGGGCAAGGGCCTTTCAGTCCCTCTGATCCACATGTTGTTGGCCGAATTAATCACAACAGATCTCCCCTTCTTTCATCCTTTCTTTCTTCTTCCTCTTTTGTTCCCTTTAGCTCTCCTCTTTCCCTTTCCCTTCCCTTTTTTGGCTGGGGAGGCAAGGGTCTTTGCCCCCGATCGACAACTAGTTGGCGGGAAATCGCAACTGATATCCCCTTCTTTCTTTTCTTCTTCCTCTTATTTAGTTCCCTTTATCTTCTCTCGTTCTTTTCTTTTCTTTCCATTTCTTTCATCTCTCTTTTTTTTGGCTGTAATGCTGTATG
>CP137677.1:9994831-10145907 GCA_037976565.1 Mesocentrotus franciscanus | reverse complement strand
AAGAGTCGCTATTCATAATATGAAGAGGGTCGCTATTCATGATACGAAAGGGTCGCTATTCATGATACGAGAAGAGGGTCGCTATTCATTATACGAGAAGAGGGTCGCTATTCATAATATGAGAAGAGGTCGCTATTCATAATATGAGAAGGGTCGCTATTCATGATACGAGAAGAGGGTCGCTATTCATAGCCGGAATGAGAGTCGTTATTCATACAAATTAAATAGGCCTATAAAACGTAAACAAAATAAACAAACAAAGGAAAAAATTGGATGGAGGACACCCCACGGCCAGGCGCGGATCAGGGGCCGACAGACCTTGCCCCTGCAAAAAAGAGAGAGAGAGAGAGAGAGAGAGAAGGACAAGAAGGGAAAGGGAAAGAGAAATTGAAAGAAAGAAGGAAAAGAAAGAAGAGAAAGAAGAACAGGGGGGGGGGACGAAACGGCCTCGCCTCCCAGACTGTTGCTTCCCCCACCCCCCATTAAAACAAATAAGAGAAGGAAGGAAAGGAAAAGAAGGAGAATATCAGTTGCAATTTGTCCGCCAACAAGTTGTGGATCGGGGGGTGGCCAAATGCCCGCCTCCCCGCGCGCCGAAAAAAAAAGGAAGGAAAGGGAAAGGGAAAGGGAAAGAGGAGAGCTAAAGGGAACAAAAACAAGGTTGAAGAAAAAAATGGTGAAAAGAAGGGAGATCAGTTGCGATTAATCCCGCCAACAACGTTTGGATCGGGTGAGGGCGAAAGCCCTGCCTCCCCAGCAAACCTAAAAGAGAGAGAGAAGGAAAGGGAAAGAGGAGAAATAGAAAATTAAAAAGAGAAAGAAGAAAGGTAGGGAAGATCAGTTGCTATTTTCCCGCCAACGAGGTGTAGATCGGGGGCACTGGCTTACTGATGGGGTGGGGGCAGTCGCTGCCTCCCAAATAAAATTCAAATGTGGTTTATTTCTAATTCGATACCGGTGATTTACAAATGTTGCTGAAATGACATAATTTTCCGATATTTTTAGTAAATTATACTTTTGTATGCGTTTGTTGGAAAATGACAAATTCCTAAATTTACAGTCGGGCAGGAAATATGCTTATTTAGAGGCTTACAAGTCATGTCAGGGCCCGCAAAATATGCTCATCTGACCGTAATGAAATGGCTAAAAACCTGAGCTTCCGGGGCACCGCCTCCTCGACCCCACCAGGGCCTAAGGCGGCCATCTGAATGCTTATCTGACCGTTATAAAATGCCTCAAATCCCTGAGTTTCAGGGGCTCAGCCCCTGGACCCCACCCAATTAGTGACCTGCCAGTGTCGTGAATGCTCATCTGGCCGTATCATCCCGCCGGGGCTTTGCCCCTAGACCCACGCCAATTTATGCTACGCTCTACCTGATCGTAAATACTTTAGCCTCCCCACCCACTTTGAAAAACGTTCAGCTCTTCATGTAAGAGTGGGGCGATGCGGATTTTGTCTGCCCCCAACGTTTTGGTCATTTCGCCACTGCTGGTCACCATTACTTACCAATATTTGGCTCGCATAATTTCATATTTTGGCCCCTAAGAAATCATGGAACCGTGGGCCATGGCAATGGCGTAGCCGGGGGGCGACACATGGCCTTGAATATTTGTCTTTTTTAAGTAGGTATATTTTACCTTTTATCTTTGATAATTATATAGAGACATCCACCGCTCCTGTGGTGACGAAAAAAGTATAACATAACAAACATATAATCCCATCGTAATTTGTCCTCCTTGTTGGAAATCTTGCCCCACCACCCTGCCTCCGACTGATCTTATCCAGGCTACGCCACTGAGACGGGCCAATGTCGCTATTCATAAGGACCGCTATTCACAAGGACCGCTATTCATAGGGACAGCTATTCATAATCTGAGAAAGGGTCATTATTCATAAGGATCATTATTAATGAGGACCGCTTTTCATAATCAAAGAAGAGGGTCGTCGGTATTCATAATATAAGAAGTGGGTCGCTAATCATAATAGGAGAAGAGGGTCGCTATTCATTTAAAAAAAAAGTGAAATGAGCAATAAACAAAATGATAATAAGAAAGCGAAATAATGGATAGGGGACACCCACGGCTGATCTGTTGCGTAGGCGGGGGGACCACATGGCCCCGAATACTTTTGTAGAAAACATTTATTAAACACATACATCTCAACAAAATGAAAATGTAGTTGAAATGTAGTTGTACAATGTTAAAAATCGCAACTGATCTTCCCTTATTTTCCCCCTTTTCTTTTCTTCTTCCTCTTTATTTTCTTTCCCTTTCTCCCCTCTTTCCCTTTCCCTTTCCTTCCTTCTCTCTCTGTCTCTTGTTTTTTGCTGGGGGGGGGCAGGCAAGGGCCTTTCAGCCCTCCCCGATTAACACCTTGTTCGTTGGAAAAATCGCAACTGATCTCCCCTTCTTGTCACCCTTTTCTTTTGTTCTTCCTCTTTTTTGTTCCCTTTTAGCTCTCCTCTTTCCCTTTCCCTTTCCTTCCTTCTCTCTCTGTCTCTTGTTTTTGCTGAGGGGCAGGCAAGGGCCTTTCAGCCCTCCCCGATTAACACCTTGTTCGTTTGAAAAATCGCAACTGATCTCCCCTTCTTGTCACCCTTTTCTTTTGTTCTTCCTCTTTTTTGTTCCCTTTTAGCTCTCATCTTTCCCTTTCCTCTCCTTCTCTCTTTTTTTTGGCGGGGAGGCAAGGCCTTTACCGATCCATAACTTGTTGGTGGGAAAATCGCAACTGATATCCCCTTCTTTTCTTTTCTTCTTCCTCTATTTTCCTTTCCTTCCTTCTTTCTTTTTTCTGATGGGAAGGGGGCGGGAGGCAACAGTCTGGGAGGCAAGGCCCTTTCGGCCCCCGATCCCCTTCTTTTCCTCCTTTTCTCTCTCTCTCTCTTCCTCTTCTTTCTTTCCCTTTCTCTCCTCTTTCCCTTTCCCTTCTTTTCCTTCTCTCTCTCTCTCTCTCTCTTCTCTTTTTTTGCGGGGAGGGGGGCAAGGCCCCCTCGGCTCCCCTGGATCCGCGCCTGATTGCATGTATACACTGACTTGAATATCTATTACATTTTTTTTTCTGTGTTTGTCTCGAATTAATCAGGCCTTACGTTTAACTTTTTCTGAACCTGCATGTATTTTCTGTGTTTGCTTTGAATTGATCATGTCTCGAATTAATTAGGCCTAATGTTTGCACATTTATGTTTACATTTCGTATTTTTCTGTGTTTTTCTGTATTTATCATTATATCCTGCCCCTTGTTGTTACGAGGGCTAGATATCTCACCCAAAATAAAAACAAAAACAAATTTCTCACGGCAATTTTACTTTTATTTTGTTGCACTATATAGACCTTATCAAGACCTCCTTACCCATCACCACCACTATCAAGAAGAGAAGAGGGTCGCTATTCATTTAAAAAAAGTGAAATGAGCAATAAAAAAATGATAATAAGAAAGCGAAATAATGGATAGGGGACACCCACGGCTGATCTGTTGCGTAGGCGGGGGGACACCACATGGCCCCAAATACTTTTGTAGAAAACATTTATTAAACACATACATCTCAACAAAATGAAAATGTAGTTGAAATGTAGTTGTACAATGTTAAAAATCGCAACTGATCTTCCCTTATTTTCCCCCTTTTTTTTCTTCTTCCTCTTTATTTTCTTTCCCTTTCTCCTCTTTCCCTTTCCCTTTCCTTCCTTCTTCTCTCTGTCTCTTTTTTTGCTGAGGGAGGCAGGGCCTTTCAGCCCTCCCCGATCAACACCTTGTTCGTTGGAAAAATCGCAACTGATCTCCCTTCTTGTCACCCTTTTCTTTTGTTCTTCCTCTTTTTGTTCCCTTTTAGCTCTCCTCTTTCCTTTCCCTTTCCTTCCTTCTCTCTCTGTCTCTTGTTTTTGCTGAGGGGGGCAGGCAAGGCCTCAGCCCTCCCGATTAACACCTTGTTCGTTGGAAAAATCGCAACTGATCTCCCCTTCTTGTCACCCTTTTCTTTTGTTCTTCCTCTTTTTTGTTCCCTTTTAGCTCTCATCTTTCCCTTTCCTTTCCTTCTCTCTTTTTTTTTGGCGGGGGGGGCAAAGGCCTTTTGCTCCCCACCGATCCATAACTTGTTGGTGGGAAAATCGCAACTGATATCCCCTTCTTTTCTTTTCTTCTTCCTCTATTTTCCTTTCCTTCCTTCTTTCTTTTTTCTGATGGGAAGGGGCAGGGAGGCAACAGTCTGGGAGGCAAGGCCCTTTCGGCCCGATCCTTCTTTTCCTCCTTTTCTTTTTCTTCCTCTTCTTTCTTTCCCTTTCTCTCCTCTTTCCCTTTCCCTTCTTTTCCTTCTCTCTCTCTCTCTCTCTCTCTCTCTCTCTTCTTTTTTGCGGGGAGGGGGGCAAGGCCTCGGCTCCCTGGATCCGCGCCTGATTGCATGTATACACTGACTTGAATATCTATTACATTTTTTTCTGTGTTTGTCTCGAATTAATCAGGCCTTACGTTTAACTTTTTCTGAACCTGCATGTATTTTCTGTGTTTGCTTTGAATTGATCATGTCTCGAATTAATTAGGCCTAATGTTTGCATTTATGTTTACATTTCGTATTTTTCTGTGTTTTTTCTGTATTTATCATTATATCCTGCCCCCTTGTTGTTACGAGGGCTAGATATCTCACCCCAAAATAAAAACAAAACAAATTTCTCACGGCAATTTTTACTTTTATTTTGTTGCACTATAGACCTTATCAAGACCTCCTTACCCATCACCACCACTATCAAGAAGAGAAGAGGGTCGCTATTCATTTAAAAAAAAAGTGAAATGAGCAATAAACAAAATGATAATAAGAAAGAGAAATAATGGATAGGGGACACCACGGCTGATCTGTTGCGTAGGCGGGGGGACACCACATGGCCCCAAATACTTTTGTAGAAAACATTTATTAAACACATACATCTCAACAAAATGAAAATGTAGTTGAAATGTAGTTGTACAATGTTAAAAATCGCAACTGATCTTCCTTATTTTCCCCTTTTTTTTCTTCTTCCTCTTTATTTTCTTTCCTTTCTCTCCTCTTTCCCTTTCCCTTTCCTTCCTTCTCTCTCTGTCTCTTGTTTTTTGCTGAGGGGGCAGGCAAGGGCCTTTCAGCCCTCGATTAACACCTTGTTCGTTGGAAAAATCGCAACTGATCTCCCCTTCTTGTCACCCTTTTCTTTTGTTCTTCCTCTTTTTGTTCCCTTTTAGCTCTCCTCTTTCCCTTTCCCTTTCCTTCCTTCTCTCTCTGTCTCTTGTTTTTTGCTGAGGGGGGGCAGGCAAGGCCTTTCAGCCCTCCCCGATTAACACCTTGTTCGTTGGAAAAATCGCAACTGATCTCCCCTTCTTGTCACCCTTTTCTTTTGTTCTTCCTCTTTTTGTTCCCTTTTAGCTCTCATCTTTCCCTTTCCTTCCTTCTCTTTTTTGGCGGGGGGGGCAAAGCCTTTGCCCCACCGATCCATAACTTGTTGGTGGGAAAATCGCAACTGATATCCCTTCTTTTCTTTTCTTCTTCCTCTATTTTCCTTTCCTTCCTTCTTTCTTTTTTCTGATGGGAAGGGGGGGACGGGGGGAGGCAACAGTCTGGGAGGCAAGGCCCTTTCGGCCCCCGATCCTTCTTTCCTCCTTTTCTTTTTTTCTTCCTCTTCTTTCTTTCCCTTTCTCTCCTCTTTCCCTTTCCCTTCTTTTCCTTCTCTCTCTCTCTCTCTTCTCTTTTTTTTGGGGGAGGGGCAAAACCCCCTCGTCCCTGGATCCGCCCCTGATTGCATGTATACACTGACTTGAATATCTATTACATTTTTTTTTCTGTGTTTGTCTCGAATTAATCAGGCCTTACGTTTAACTTTTTCTGAACCTGCATGTATTTTCTGTGTTTGCTTTGAATTGATCATGTCTCGAATTAATTAGGCCTAATGTTTGCACATTTATGTTTACATTTCGTATTTTTCTGTGTTTTTTTCTGTATTTATCATTATATCCTGCCCCTTGTTGTTACGAGGGCTAGATATCTCACCCCAAAATAAAAACAAAACAAATTTCTCACGGCAATTTTACTTTTATTTTGTTGCACTATATAGACCTTATCAAGACCTCCTTACCCATCACCACCACTATCAAGAAGAGAAGAGGGTCGCTATTCATTTAAAAAAAGTGAAATGAGCAATAAACAAAATGATAATAAGAAAGCGAAATAATGGATAGGGGACACCCACGGCTGATCTGTTGCGTAGGCGGGGGGCACACCACATGGCCCCGAATACTTTTTGTAGAAAACATTTATTAAACACATACATCTCAACAAAATGAAAATGTAGTTGAAATGTAGTTGTACAATGTTAAAAATCGCAACTGATCTTCCTTATTTTCCCCTTTTTTTTCTTCTTCCTCTTTATTTTCTTTCCTTTCTCTCCTCTTTCCTTTCCCTTTCCTTCCTTCTCTCTCTGTCTCTTGTTTTTTGCTGAGGGGCAGGCAAGGGCCTTTCAGCCCTCCCCGATCAACACCTTGTTCGTTGGAAAAATCGCCTTCTGTCTCCCCTCTTGTCACCCTTCTTTTTTCTTCTCTTTTTTGTTCCTTTTAGCTCTCCTTTCCCTTTCCCTTTCCTTCCTTCTCTCTCTGTCTCTTGTTTTTTGCGGGGAGGGGGGGCAAGGCCCCCTCGGCTCCCCTGGATCCGCGCCTGATTGCATGTATACACTGACTTGAATATCTATTACATTTTTTTTTTCTGTGTTTGTCTCGAATTAATCAGGCCTTACGTTTAACTTTTTTCTGAACCTGCATGTATTTTCTGTGTTTGCTTTGAATTGATCATGTCTCGAATTAATTAGGCCTAATGTTTGCACATTTATGTTTACATTTCGTATTTTCTGTGTTTTTTCTGTATTTATCATTATATCCTGCCCCTTGTTACGAGGGCTAGATATCTCACCCAAAATAAAAACAAAAACAAATTTCTCACGGCAATTTTACTTTTATTTTGTTGCACTATATAGACCTTATCAAGACCTCCTTACCCATCACCACCACTATCAAGAAGAAGAGGGTCGCTATTCATTTAAAAAAAGTGAAATGAGCAATAAAAAAATGATAATAAAGCGAAATAATGGATAGGGGACACCCACGGCTGATCTGTTGCGTAGGCGGGGGGACACCACATGGCCCCGAATACTTTTTGTAGAAAACATTTATTAAACACATACATCTCAACAAAATGAAAATGTAGTTGAAATGTAGTTGTACAATGTTAAAAATCGCAACTGATCTTCCCTTATTTTCCCCTTTTTCTTCTTCCTCTTTATTTTCTTTCCTTTCTCTCCTCTTTCCCTTTCCTTTCCTTCCTTCTCTCTCTGTCTCTTGTTTTTGCTGAGGGGGCAGGCAAGGGCCTTTCAGCCTCCCTGATTAACACCTTGTTCGTTGGAAAAATCGCAACTGATCTCCCTTCTTGTCACCCTTTTCTTTTGTTCTTCCTCTTTTGTTCCCTTTAGCTCTCCTCTTTCCCTTTCCCTTCCTTCTCTCTCTGTCTCTTGTTTTTTGCTGAGGGGCAGGCAAGGGCCTTTCAGCCCTCCCGATTAACACCTTGTTCGTTGGAAAATCGCAACTGATCTCCCCTTCTTGTCACCCTTTTCTTTTGTTCTTCCTCTTTTTGTTCCCTTTAGCTCTCATCTTTCCTTTCCTTTCCTTCTCTCTTTTTTTTGGCGGGGAGGCAAAGGCCTTTGCCCCCACCGATCCATAACTTGTTGGTGGGAAAATCGCAACTGATATCCCCTTCTTTTCTTTTCTTCTTCCTCTATTTTCCTTTCCTTCCTTCTTTCTTTTTCTGATGGGAAGGGGGCGGGGAGGCAACAGTCTGGGAGGCAAGGCCCTTTCGGCCCCTGATCCCCTTCTTTTCCTCCTTTTTTTCTTCCTCTCTTTCTTTCCCTTTCTCTCCTCTTTCCCTTTCCCTTCTTTTCCTTCTCTCTCTCTCTCTCTCTTCTCTTTTTTTGGGGGGAGGGGGCAAGGCCCCTCGGCTCCCTGGATCCGCGCCTGATTGCATGTATACACTGACTTGAATATCTATTACATTTTTTTCTGTGTTTGTCTCGAATTAATCAGGCCTTACGTTTAACTTTTTCTGAACCTGCATGTATTTTCTGTGTTTGCTTTGAATTGATCATGTCTCGAATTAATTAGGCCTAATGTTTGCACATTTATGTTTACATTTCGTATTTTTCTGTGTTTTTTCTGTATTTATCATTATATCCTGCCCTTGTTGTTACGAGGGCTAGATATCTCACCCCAAAATAAAAACAAAACAAATTTCTCACGGCAATTTTTACTTTTATTTTGTTGCACTATATAGACCTTATCAAGACCTCCTTACCCATCACCACCACTATCAAGAAGAGAAGAGGGTCGCTATTCATTTAAAAAAAAGTGAAATGAGCAATAAACAAATGATAATAAGAAAGCGAAATAATGGATAGGGGACACCCACGGCTGATCTGTTGCGTAGGCGGGGGACACCACATGGCCCGAATACTTTTTGTAGAAAACATTTATTAAACACATACATCTCAACAAAATGAAAATGTAGTTGAAATGTAGTTGTACAATGTTAAAAATCGCAACTGATCTTCCCTTATTTTCCCCTTTTTTTTCTTCTTCCTCTTTATTTTCTTTCCCTTTCTCTCCTCTTTCCTTTTCCCTTTCCTTCCTTCTCTCTGTCTCTTGTTTTTTGCTGAGGGGGGGGGGGGGCAGGCAAGGGCCTTTCAGCCCTCCCGATCAACACCTTGTTCGTTGGAAAAATCGCAACTGATCTCCCTTCTTGTCACCCTTTTCTTTTGTTCTTCCTCTTTTTGTTCCTTTTAGCTCTCCTCTTTCCCTTTCCCTTTCCTTCCTTCTCTCTCTGTCTCTTGTTTTTTGCTGAGGGGGCAAGGGCCTTTCAGCCCTCCCTGATTAACACCTTGTTCGTTGGAAAATCGCAACTGATCTCCCTTCTTGTCACCCTTTCTTTTGTTCTTCCTCTTTTTGTTCCCTTTTAGCTCTCATCTTTCCCTTTCCTTTCCTTCTCTCTTTTTTTTTGGCGGGGAGGCAAGGCCTTTTGCCCCCCACCGATCCATAACTTGTTGGTGGGAAAATCGCAACTGATATCCCCTTCTTTTCTTTTCTTCTTCCTCTATTTTCCTTTCCTTCCTTCTTTCTTTTTCTGATGGGAAGGGGGCGGGGAGGCAACAGTCTGGGAGGCAAGGCCCTTTCGGCCCTGATCCCCTTCTTTTCCTCCTTTCTTTTTTCTTCCTCTTCTTTCTTTCCCTTTCTCTCCTTTCCCTTTCCCTTCTTTTCCTTCTCTCTCTCTCTCTCTCTTCTCTTTTTGCGGGAGGCAAAGGCCCTCGGCTCCTGGATCCGCGCCTGATTGCATGTATACACTGACTTGAATATCTATTACATTTTTTTCTGTGTTTGTCTCGAATTAATCAGGCCTTACGTTTAACTTTTTCTGAACCTGCATGTATTTTCTGTGTTTGCTTTGAATTGATCATGTCTCGAATTAATTAGGCCTAATGTTTGCACATTTATGTTTACATTTCGTATTTTTCTGTGTTTTTTCTGTATTTATCATTATATCCTGCCCCTTGTTGTTACGAGGGCTAGATATCTCACCCCAAAATAAAAACAAAAACAAATTTCTCACGGCAATTTTTACTTTTATTTTGTTGCACTATATAGACCTTATCAAGACCTCCTTACCCATCACCACCACTATCAAGAAGAGAAGAGGGTCGCTATTCATTTAAAAAAAAGTGAAATGAGCAATAAAAAAATGATAATAAGAAAGCGAAATAATGGATAGGGGACACCCACGGCTGATCTGTTGCGTAGGCGGGGGGACACCACATGGCCCCGAATACTTTTGTAGAAAACATTTATTAAACACATACATCTCAACAAAATGAAAATGTAGTTGAAATGTAGTTGTACAATGTTAAAAATCGCAACTGATCTTCCCTTATTTTCCCCCTTTTCTTTTCTTCTTCCTCTTTATTTTCTTTCCCTTTCTCTCCTCTTTCCCTTTCCCTTTCCTTCCTTCTCTCTGTCTCTTGTTTTTTGCTGGGGGGGCAGGCAAGGCCTTTCAGCCCTCCCGATCAACACCTTGTTCGTTGGAAAAATCGCAACTGATCTCCCTTCTTGTCACCCTTTTCTTTTGTTCTTCCTTTTTTTGTTCCCTTTTAGCTCTCCTCTTTCCCTTTCCCTTTCCTTCCTTCTCTCTCTGTCTCTTGTTTTTTGCTGAGGGGGGGCAAGGGCCTTTCAGCCCTCCCCGATTAACACCTTGTTCGTTGGAAAAATCGCAACTGATCTCCCCTTCTTGTCACCCTTTTCTTTTGTTCTTCCTCTTTTTGTTCCCTTTTAGCTCTCATCTTTCCCTTTCCTTCCTTCTCTCTTTTTTTTGGCGGGGAGGCAAAGGCCTTTGCCCCCACCGATCCATAACTTGTTGGTGGGAAAATCGCAACTGATATCCCCTTCTTTTCTTTTCTTCTTCCTCTATTTTCCTTTCCTTCCTTCTTTCTTTTTTCTGATGGGAAGGGGCGGGGAGGCAACAGTCTGGGAGGCAAGGCCCTTTCGGCCCCTGATCCCCTTCTTTTCCTCCTTTTCTTTTTTCTTCCTGTTCTTTCTTTCCCTTTCTCTCCTCTTTCCCTTTCCCTTCTTTTCCTTCTCTCTCTCTCTCTCTCTCTCTCTTTTTTGCGGGAGGGGGGCAAGGCCCCTCGGCTCCCTGGATCCGCGCCTGATTGCATGTATACACTGACTTGAATATCTATTACATTTTTTTCTGTGTTTGTCTCGAATTAATCAGGCCTTACGTTTAACTTTTTCTGAACCTGCATGTATTTTCTGTGTTTGCTTTGAATTGATCATGTCTCGAATTAATTAGGCCTAATGTTTGCACATTTATGTTTACATTTCGTATTTTTCTGTGTTTTTCTGTATTTATCATTATATCCTGCCCCTTGTTGTTACGAGGGCTAGATATCTCACCCCAAAATAAAAACAAAAACAAATTTCTCACGGCAATTTTACTTTTATTTTGTTGCACTATATAGACCTTATCAAGACCTCCTTACCCATCACCACCACTATCAAGAAGAGAAGAGGGTCGCTATTCATTTAAAAAAAAGTGAAATGAGCAATAAACAAAATGATAATAAGAAAGCGAAATAATGGATAGGGGACACCCACGGCTGATCTGTTGCGTAGGCGGGGGGACACCACATGGCCCCAATACTTTTGTAGAAAACATTTATTAAACACATACATCTCAACAAAATGAAAATGTAGTTGAAATGTAGTTGTACAATGTTAAAAATCGCAACTGATCTTCCCTTATTTTCCCCCTTTTCTTTTCTTCTCCCTCTTTATTTTCTTTCCCTTTCTCTCCTCTTTCCCTTTCCCTTTCCTTCCTTCTCTCTCTGTCTCTTGTTTTTTGCTGGGGGGGGGGCCGGCAAGGGCCTTTCAGCCCTCCCCGATTAACACCTTGTTCGTTGGAAAAATCGCAACTGATCTCCCTTCTTGTCACCCTTTTCTTTTGTTCTTCCTCTTTTTGTTCCCTTTTAGCTCTCCTCTTTCCCTTTCCCTTTCCTTCCTTCTCTCTCTGTCTCTTGTTTTTGCTGAGGGGGCAGGCAAGGGCCTTTCAGCCCTCCCGATTAACACCTTGTTCGTTTGAAAAATCGCAACTGATCTCCCTTCTTGTCACCCTTTTCTTTTGTTCTTCCTCTTTTTGTTCCCTTTTAGCTCTCATCTTTCCCTTTCCTTCCTTCTCTCTTTTTTGGCGGGGAGGCAAAGGCCTTTGCCCCCACCGATCCATAACTTGTTGGTGGGAAAATCGCAACTGATATCCCCTTCTTTTCTTTTCTTCTTCCTCTATTTTCCTTTCCTTCCTTCTTTCTTTTTCTGATGGGAAGGGGGCGGGGAGGCAACAGTCTGGGAGGCAAGGCCCTTTCGGCCCCGATCCCCTTCTTTTCCTCCTTTTCTTTTTCTTCCTCTTCTTTCTTTCCCTTTCTCTCCTCTTTCCCTTTCCCTTCTTTTCCTTCTCTCTCTCTCTCTCTCTCTCTCTTTTTTTTGCGGGGAGGGGGCAAGGCCCCTCGGCTCCCTGGATCCGCGCCTGATTGCATGTATACACTGACTTGAATATCTATTACATTTTTTTCTGTGTTTGTCTCGAATTAATCAGGCCTTACGTTTAACTTTTTCTGAACCTGCATGTATTTTCTGTGTTTGCTTTGAATTGATCATGTCTCGAATTAATTAGGCCTAATGTTTGCACATTTATGTTTACATTTCGTATTTTTCTGTGTTTTTTCTGTATTTATCATTATATCCTGCCCCTTGTTGTTACGAGGGCTAGATATCTCACCCCAAAATAAAAACAAAAACAAATTTCTCACGGCAATTTTTACTTTTATTTTGTTGCACTATATAGACCTTATCAAGACCTCCTTACCCATCACCACCACTATCAAGAAGAGAAGAGGGTCGCTATTCATTTAAAAAAAAGTGAAATGAGCAATAAAAAAATGATAATAAGAAAGCGAAATAATGGATAGGGGACACCCACGGCTGATCTGTTGCGTAGGCGGGGGGACACCACATGGCCCCGAATACTTTTTGTAGAAAACATTTATTAAACACATACATCTCAACAAAATGAAAATGTAGTTGAAATGTAGTTGTACAATGTTAAAAATCGCAACTGATCTTCCCTTATTTTCCCCCTTTTCTTTTCTTCTCCCTCTTTATTTTCTTTCCCTTTCTCTCCTCTTTCCCTTTCCCTTTCCTTCCTTCTCTCTCTGTCTCTTGTTTTTGCTGGGGGGCAGGCAAGGGCCTTTCAGCCCTCCCGATTAACACCTTGTTCGTTGGAAAAATCGCAACTGATCTCCCTTCTTGTCACCCTTTTCTTTTGTTCTTCCTCTTTTTGTTCCCTTTTAGCTCTCCTCTTTCCCTTTCCCTTTCCTTCCTTCTCTCTCTGTCTCTTGTTTTTGCTGAGGGGCAGGCAAGGGCCTTTCAGCCCTCCCTGATTAACACCTTGTTCGTTGGAAAAATCGCAACTGATCTCCCTTCTTGTCACCCTTTTCTTTTGTTCTTCCTCTTTTTGTTCCCTTTTAGCTCTCATCTTTCCCTTTCCTTCCTTCTCTCTTTTTTTGGCGGGGAGGCAAGGCCTTTGCCCCCACCGATCCATAACTTGTTGGTGGGAAAATCGCAACTGATATCCCCTTCTTTTCTTTTCTTCTTCCTCTATTTTCCTTTCCTTCCTTCTTTCTTTTTCTGATGGGAAGGGGGCGGGGAGGCAACAGTCTGGGAGGCAAGGCCCTTTCGGCCCCGATCCCCTTCTTTTCCTCCTTTTCTTTTTTCTTCCTCTTCTTTCTTTCCCTTTCTCTCCTCTTTCCCTTTCCTTCTTTTCCTTCTCTCTCTCTCTCTCTCTCTCTTTTTTGCGGGGAGGGGGCAAGGCCCCTCGGCTCCCTGGATCCGCGCCTGATTGCATGTATACACTGACTTGAATATCTATTACATTTTTTTCTGTGTTTGTCTCGAATTAATCAGGCCTTACGTTTAACTTTTTCTGAACCTGCATGTATTTTCTGTGTTTGCTTTGAATTGATCATGTCTCGAATTAATTAGGCCTAATGTTTGCACATTTATGTTTACATTTCGTATTTTTCTGTGTTTTTTCTGTATTTATCATTATATCCTGCCCCTTGTTGTTACGAGGGCTAGATATCTCACCCCAAAATAAAAACAAAAACAAATTTCTCACGGCAATTTTTACTTTTATTTTGTTGCACTATATAGACCTTATCAAGACCTCCTTACCCATCACCACCACTATCAAGAAGAGAAGAGGGTCGCTATTCATTTAAAAAAAAGTGATATGAGCAATAAAAAAAAATGATAATAAGAAAGCGAAATAATGGATAGGGGACACCCACGGCTGATCTGTTGCGTAGGCGGGGGGACACCACATGGCCCCGAATACTTTTTGTAGAAAACATTTATTAAACACATACATCTCAACAAAATGAAAATGTAGTTGAAATGTAGTTGTACAATGTTAAAAATCGCAACTGATCTTCCCTTATTTTCCCCTTTTTTTCTTCTTCCTCTTTATTTTCTTTCCCTTTCTCTCCTCTTTCCCTTTCCCTTTCCTTCCTTCTCTCTCTGTCTCTTGTTTTTGCTGAGGGGGCAGGCAAGGGCCTTTCAGCCCTCCCCGATCAACACCTTGTTCGTTGGAAAAATCGCAACTGATCTCCCCTTCTTGTCACCCTTTTCTTTTGTTCTTCCTCTTTATTGTTCCCTTTAGCTCTCCTCTTTCCCTTTCCCTTTCCTTCCTTCTCTCTCTGTCTCTTGTTTTTGCTGAGGGGGCAGGCAAGGGCCTTTCAGCCCTCCCCGATTAACACCTTGTTCGTTGGAAAATCGCAACTGATCTCCCTTCTTGTCACCCTTTTCTTTTGTTCTTCCTCTTTTTGTTCCCTTTAGCTCTCATCTTTCCCTTTCCTTTCCTTCTCTCTTTTTTTTGGCGGGGGAGGCAAGGCCTTTGCTCCCCACCGATCCATAACTTGTTGGTGGGAAAATCGCAACTGATATCCCCTTCTTTTCTTTTCTTCTTCCTCTATTTTCCTTTCCTTCCTTCTTTCTTTTTCTGATGGGAAGGGGGCGGGGAGGCAACAGTCTGGGAGGCAAGGCCCTTTCCCGATCCCCTTCTTTTCCTCCTTTTCTCTCTCTCTCTTCCTCTTCTTTCTATCCCTTTCTCTCCTCTTTCCCTTTCCCTTCTTTTCCTTCTCTCTCTCTCTCTCTCTCTCTTCTCTTTTTGCGGGGAGGGGGCAAGGCCCCTCGGCTCCCTGGATCCGCGCCTGTCATAAAGACTAAATTTCCTCAAACAATAACAATTATTTGCGGAAGTAGGACTGTCATTGTAAGCAGATTGCTTGATGACACAACAGTCCCAGACGAAACTCATGAAATATATTAACACATTTATTAAGCAGAACGGATAGGTAATTGAAAATACAAATTTTAATGATGGTGATATTGACAATGATGATGACGATGAGGATATGATGGTGATGATGATGATGATATTATGAATAGCGACCCTCTCGTCGTATTATGAATAGCGACCCTCTTCTAAGATTATGAATAATGACCCTTACGAATAGCAACCCTCATTCCGCATTATGAATAGCGACCCTCTTCTAAGATTATGAATAATGACCCTTATGAATAGCAACCCTCATTCCGCATTATGAATAGCGACCCTCTTCTAAGATTATGAATAATGACCCTTATGAATAGCAACCCTCATTCCGCATTATGAATAGCGACCATCTAGTCGTATTACTAATAGCAACCTTCTTCTCCTATTATGAATAGGAACCCTCATTCCGTATTATGATAGCGACCCTCTTCTCCTGTTATGAATAGAGACCCTCATTTCGAAATATGAATAGCGGTCCTTATGAGTAGTGACCCCGATGTGAATTATGAATAGCGACCCTCTCTTAATTTTATGAGTAGCGACCCGCTTCTCCTACTATGAAAAGCGAAGCTCTTTCCGCATTATGAATAGCGACCCTCTTCTCCTATTACGAATAGGAACCCTCATTCCGTATTATGAATAGCGACCCTCTCCTCCTGTTATGAATAGAGACCCTCTTTTCGAAATATGAATAGCGGTCCTTATGAGTAGTGACCCCCGATATGAATTATAAATAGCGACCCTCTCGTCATTTCATGAGTAGCGACCCGCTTCTCCTATTATGAAAAGCGACGCTCTTTCCGCATTATGAATAACGACCCTCCCGACGTATTTGACTTAGTTTTCTTGTATTTTATTTTATTTGCTTCTCCATTCATGTAAGTACACTGTTGCTCATCAAGTTGGATTTTTTTTGTACCCCAATTTATTGAATGATTTTGACAATGATTTTTTCATAATAGATCGAGATAATACTTTACATTGTCAGATTTTATTGAATAATTATAATGTGTAAGTGTTTGTTTTGCGTGACTGCTTAAACATCTGTATGCTACTATGCTAATCAACTAGGGACCTACGCCCTTAAGTCATAACTTACAGTAAATGGGGATTAATGCGTCAGAAAAGGGCAATAATAATAGCACATCGACACGTTTTTGACCCTGGGGCCTCACAGTTACGAGGCCATTGCTTTGCCACTGAATCATGACTGCACGCAGCGGGGGCTAGGGTAGGGGCAGCCTCCACAATTACAAAATAACAAAGAACCTGTAATACAGGATCAATAATTCATTGCATTTTCCACCGGTCCGTTAGCTCGGGGGTTTTAAGCATTTAATTACGGTCAGATGAGCATATTTTGATACCTCATTTGTGACACTGGCAGGTCACTCATTCTTTCTTTTCCTCCTTCTTTCTTTTTCTCTTTAAAATACTTTTTCAAAAAAGTGAGGGCCTCGAGCCCCGAGCCCCGCCGTTCTGCAGGCGCTGACATGAAGGCTTCTAAATAAGCATATTTTTTGCCTGACTGTAAATTTGGGAATTTGTAACAAACGCATAAAAATGTATAATTTACACAAAAAAATGAGAAAAAATCCTGGAAAATCATGTCATTTCACCAACATTTGTGAAACTGGTATCGAATTAGAAATAAACCACGTTTGAATTTTATTGGGGGCAACTACCCCCAAGCCCCATCAGTACGCCAGTGTTCACGGGTTCATGTCTTCTCACTATAAATTGTAATATTCATAATTTCAGTTCATGATTGCACTATTTGAATGACTTTAGATAGTTTTTTATCTCGTTTTGCCGCATTTCTGAATGTTTCTTGCCATCTTCCCTCACCTGTGATATAGGGAACCCCTTTGTCTGTCTCTTTTCCCCATCCTCCCTCTCTCTCCCCCTCTGTCTCTCTCTCTCTCTCTCTCTTTCCTCTCTTTCGTCCCCTTCTCTCTCTCTCTCTTCGTCCCCTTCTCTCTCTTTTCTCTCTCTCTCTTTATTCCTTTCTCTTTCTCTCTTTCTCTCTCTTTCTCATCACTCTAACTCTCCCTTTCCTACATCTCTCACTTTCTCTTTCTTTTTTACAATTTGAATTTGATCAATGAATTCAATTCAGGTTTCATTATTTTTATTTTCTTTTGGTTAAAAATACCAACCATACAAACCATTTCTACTCCTTTACTGCTGATTTTTTAAGGGGCTTTTAGGGAAAAATGCGTTCCCCCACTTTTTCGTTTTAGGGGCCGAAGTGGAGGGCAACCGCCCTGCCCCCTCCAGTTCCGGCGCCCTGCTATTCATAATAGGAGAAGAGGGTCACTATTCATAATAAGGCGAGAGGGTCGCTATTCATAAGACGACGAGAGGGCCGCTATTCATAACGCGAAATGAGGGTCGCTATTCATAATAGTAGAAGAGGGTCACTATTCATAATACGGCGAGAGGGTCGCTATTCATAAGACGACGAGAGGGCCGCTATTCATAACGCGAAATGAGGGTCGCTATTCATAATAGTAGAAAAGGGTCGCTATTCATAACACGGAATGAGAGTCGTTATTCATACAAATTAAATAGGCCTAAGCAATAAACAAAATGCTACAAACAAAGTGATATATTGGATGGATGACACCCCCACGGCCAGGCACGGATCCAGGGGGAGCCGAGCGGGCATGCCCCCTGCAAAAAGAGAGAGAGAGAGAGAGAGAGAAGGACAAGAAGGGAAAGGGAAGGAGGAGAGAAAGTGAAAGAAAGAAGAGGAAAAAGAAAAGAAGAGGGGAAAAGAAGAATAGAGGGGGCGGGACGAAAGGGCCTCGCCTCCCGGACTGTTGCCTACCCCCTCCATCAAAACAAATAAGAGAGAAGGAAGGAAAGGAAAAGAAGGGAATATCAGTTGCAATTTGTCCGCCATCAAGTTGTGGATCGGGGTGGCAAAATGCCTTTGCCTCCCCGCCCGCGCCGAAAAAAGGGAAGGGAAAGGGAAAGAGGAGAGCTAAAGGGAACAAAAACGAGGATGAAGAAAAGAAAAGGGTGAAAAGAAGGGAGATCAGTTGCGATTAATCAACAACAACGTTTGGAACGGGGGCCAAAGCCCCTGCCTCCCCAGCAGACCTAAAAGAGAGAGAAGGGAAAGGGAAAGAGGAGAGAAAGAGAAATTAAAAAAAGAGAAAGAAGAAAGGTAGGAAAGATCAGTTGCGATTTTCCCGCCAACGAGGTGTAGATCGGGGGCACTGGCTTACTGAGGGGGTAGGGGCAGTCGCTGCCTCCCAAATAAAATTCAAATGTGGCTTATTTCTAAATCGATACCGGTGATTTACCAATGTTGCTGAAATGACATAATTTTCCGATATTTTTAGTAAATTATACTTTTTTATGCGTTTGTTGGAAAATGACAAATTCCTAAATTTACAGTCGGGCAGGAAATATGCTTATTTAAAGGCCTACATGTCAGGGCCCGCAAAATATGCACATCTGACCGTAATTAAATGGCTAAAACCCTGAGCTTCCAGGGCACCGCCTCCTCGACCCCACCAGGGGCCTAAGGCGGCCATCTGAATGCTTATCTGACCGTTATAAAATGCCTCAAATCCCTGAGTTTCAGGGGGCTCAGCCCCTGGACCCCACGCCAATTAGTGACCTGCCAGTGTCGTGAATGCTCATCTGGCCGTATCATCCCGCCGGGGCTTTGCCCCTAGACCCCACGCCAATTTATGCTACGCTCTACCTGATCGTAAATACTTTAGCCTCCCCCACCCACTTAAAAAAAACGTTCAGCGGGGCATCCATGTAAGAGTGGGGTGATGCGGATTTTTTGTCTGCCCCCAACGTTTTTGCTCATTTCGCAACTGCTGGCACCTAAGAAATCCTGGATCCGTGGGCCATGGCAATGGCGTAGCCGGGGGGGCGACACATGGCCTTGAATATTTCTCCTTTTTTTAAAGTAGGTATATTTTACATTTTATCTTTGATAATTATATAGAGACATCCACCGCTCCTGTGGTGACGAAAAAGAAGTATAACATAACAAACATATAATCCCATCGTAATTTGTCCTCCTTGTTGGAAATCTTGCCCCACCACCCTGCCTCCGACTGATATTATCCAGGCTACGCCACTGAGACGGGCCAATGTCGCTATTCATAAGGACCGCTATTCGTAAGGACCGCTATTCATAAGTACCGCTAATCACAAGGACCGCTATTCATAATCTGAGAAAAGGGTCATTATTCATAAGGGTCAATATTAATAAGGACCGCTTTTCATAATCAAAGAAGAGGGTCGGTATTCATAATATAAGAAGTGGGTCGCTATTCATAATATAAAATCGAGGTCGTTATTCATAAGGGTCCCTATTCATAATAGTAGAAAGGGTCGCTATTCATAATAGGAGAAGAGGGTCGCTATTCATAATAGGAGAAGAGGGTCGCTATTCATTAAAAAAGTGAAATGAGCAATAAACAAAATGATAATAAGAAAGCGAAATAATGGATAGGGGACCCCACGGCTGATCTGTTGCGAAGGGGGCAGGCAAGAGACTTTCAGCCCTCCCCGATCAACACAACACCTTGTTCGTTGGAAAAATCGCAACTTATCTCCCTTATTGTCACCCTTTTCTTTTGTCCTTCCTCTTTTTTGTTCCCTTTTAGCTCTCATCTTTCCCGTTCCCTTCCTTCTCTCTATTTTTTGGCGGGGCAAAGGCCTTTGCCCCCTCCGATCCACAACTTGTTGGTGGGAAAATCGCAACTGATATCCCCCTTCTTTTCTTTTCTTCTCCCTCTATTTTCCTTTCCTTCCTTCTTTCTTTTTTTCTGATGGAAAGGGGGCGGGGGCGGAAGGCGGGGGGAGGCAACAGTCTGGGAGGCAAGGCCCTTTCGGCCCCGATACCCTTCTTTTCCTCCTTTTTTTTTTCTTCCTCTTCTTTCTTTGCCCTTCTCTCCTCTTTCCCTCGGCTCCCCTGAACCCGCGCCTAATTGCATGAATACACTGACTTGAATATCTATTACATTTTTTCCTGTGTTTGTCTCGAATTAATCAGGCCATATGTTTAACTTTTTCTGAACCTGCATGTATTTTCTGTGTTTGCTTTGAATTAATTAATTAGGCCTAACGTTTGCACATTTATGTTTACATTTCGTATTTTTAATGTTTTTGTTTCTGTATTTATTTATCATTATATCCTGCCCCCTTGTCAAAATAAAAACAAAAACAAATTTCTCACGGCAATTTTACTTTTATTTTGTTCCACTATATAGACCTTATCAAGACCTCCTTACCCATCACCACCACTATCAAGTTTCAAGTTTCAAGTTTATTTTGTTTCACATTTCACATAAAATAGAATTCACATAATTGACAAAATTAGAACATAATATGAAATATACTAAAAGTATCACATTATATAATCAATTCTTTGTAAAAGACGTCGAAATTAATTGTATTGAATAGTAGGTTATACAGGGTGAAATGTGAGGAACCTATTAAAAGCTCAGCTTGGAGATTATAGGTTCCCCTAAATAAAACTAACATTTCATTGAAGTGGTTGCAATGGTGAATAGTTTCTCTGTGCGCAGGCAGATAAACCCCTGCACGAGTAGTAGTTTCTCTCTGCGCAAGCAGAGAAACCCCTGATCAGTGGTTTTAACTACTGCACGAGTAGTAGTTTCTCTCTGCGCAAGCAGAGAAACCCCTGATCAGTGGTTTTAACTACTGATCAGTGGTTTTAACTACTGCACGAGTAGTAGTTTCTCTCCGCGCAAGCAGAGAAACCCCTGATCAGTGGTTTTAACTACTGCACGAGTAGTAGTTTCTCTCTGCGCAAGCAGAGAGCCCCTGATCAGTGGTTTTAACTACTGATCAGTGGTTTTAACTACTGCACGAGTAGTAGTTTCTCTCTGCGCAAGCAGAGAAACCCCTGATCAGTGGTTTTAACTACTGATCAGTGGTTTTAACTACTGCACGAGTAGTAGTTTCTCTCTGCGCAAGCAGAGAAACCCCTGATCAGTGGTTTTAACTACTGATCAGTGGTTGTAACTACTGCACGAGTAGTAGTTTCTCTCTGCGCAAGCAGAGAAACCCCTGATCAGTGGTTTTAACTACTGATCAGTGGTTTTAACTACTGCACGAGTAGTAGTTTCTCTCTGCGCAAGCAGAGAAACCCCTGATCAGTGGTTTTAACTACTGATCAGTGGTTTTAACTACTGCACGAGTAGTAGTTTCTCTCCGCGCAAGCAGAGAAACCCCTGATCAGTGGTTTTAACTACTGATCAGTGGTTTTAACTACTGCACGAGTAGTAGTTTCTCTCCGCGCAAGCAGAGAAACCCCTGATCAGTGGTTTTAACTACTGCACGAGTAGTAGTTTCTCTCTGCGCAAGCAGAGAAACCCCTGATCAGTGGTTTTAACTACTGATCAGTGGTTTTAACTACTGCACGAGTAGTAGTTTCTCTCCGCGCAAGCAGAGAAACCCCTGATCAGTGGTTTTAACTACTGATCAGTGGTTTTAACTACTGCACGAGTAGTAGTTTCTCTCCGCGCAAGCAGAGAAACCCTGATCAGTGGTTTTAACTACTGATCAGTGGTTTTAACTACTGCACGAGTAGTAGTTTCTCTCTGCGCAAGCAGAGAAACCCTGATCAGTGGTTTTAACTACTGATCAGTGGTTTTAACTACTGCACGAGTAGTAGTTTCTCTCCGCGCAAGCAGAGAAACCCCTGATCAGTGGTTTTAACTACTGCACGAGTAGTAGTTTCTCTCCGCGCAAGCAGAGAAACCCCTGATCAGTGGTTTTAACTACCGCACGAGCAGTAGTTTTTCTGTGCGCAGGCAGAGAAACCCCTGCACGTGCAATAGTTTCTCACTGAGCAGCAAATGTGCATTCTAGCATAACATGTGCTCATCCCAGCCAAAGACGCCCGGCCGTACTTGTTTACTATTAGACTGTACTTGTTTACAACTGTACAATTGTGTAAACACGTACAGTTTCCTGCGTTTTGATTGGTTAAAACTATACGTCCATTCGATGGCTGTATAGTCGTATGGTTGTGACCGAATTATGGCACTTCGGCCCGCACGGTGGAAACTATTCATGCGTCCGATGGATGCATAGCCGTATAGTCGTATGGTTGTATGGTTGTATAGTGGTACAGTTTCCTGCGTTCTGATTGGATAAAACTATACATCCATTCGATGGATGTATAGTTGTATAGTTGCATTGAATATGGCTCGTTCCGCCCGCCATACACGTTCCGCCCGCTATAGGCGTATCATTAATAGTTTGCACGTACGGACTCTAATTTCCATTGTGATCAGTCCAAGACAAACTGCAAGTGGGAATACTGGAAATTCTTATGAGGGTTAAGATAGCGAGATTGTGCGATCTTTCATGACGTGAAACCATCGGAAAATCTAGCATTGTAAGTGCATGTATGTGAATGTGAATAAATGAATTTGAGTGTGAAAACAAGTTGATCATCTGTTGAGTACCAGTGAACGCAGTGTTACAGTACGGCAACGTAATTATGTATGAGTGCATGAACCAACAATTCGTCATATATATAGTACTCTACTGATTCGTCGGTTCATAATAAGGTAATAACCTATACAAGAGCTTTGGCAAATCTCATGTGGAAATAGATACATCTCGAAAGGAACCATTATTCCCCACCTCCTTTCGTATTATATGGATATCGGATTATCGACAAATACCAATACCAGTACCCAATACTTTCTAAAAAAAACCTACAGCGAATTTACAAAAACTGAAAATGCGCATGCATACACAACAAGGAAGTGTGATTTTGTGGGGAACATAAATTATTTAAACGGCTATAATCTTGTATGATGGTTGTGCGGAATCGTGTTGCATTGACAACAGGCACGGTTGTTGTGGGGCATCTTTTTATATGGGCGAAATCACCTAAACACGATTCAGTGGAGTTTTTTTTTATGAAATGTGTTGTGAGTCTATTCAAAATATATATTAAGTACCTTAACATTATTTTATCTAATATATATATATATATATATAGTTATATGACACAGATGTAGAGAACTACAAACTGAAACTGAAAAAAAATAAACTGAAACTGAAACTAGCAAGTCGGATTCAGTTCGGCAATGTTTCTGCTCGTCTGGCTTTTCTCACATTTGTATCACTAAATTGTACAAAACTAGATAAGTAGGATAAAGAATAACATGCATATCAAAGTAGTCAAATGCGATAGAACGAAATTATTACAAAGAACATGAAATTTCGTCAAAGTTGGTTGCTGAATACACGTTCAACGATTTGATAGCCATGCAATATATTGTTTTTTAAGTCAATCACTCATTGTTCTCTTCTACCATGCATGACCGTCCTTTAATTCTTTCTCCTCTCCTATTCCTGTTCAAGGTCTACATCCGACTCCAGACAAGATGAAGATCAGCAATTGCCTATATACCAACTATCGATTCCTGGTAACTGTACCTGCAATCATATTCATCGTCTCATTATCAGCCAGTCTGATCTTTGAAGGAAACGACAAAGAAAGTATTCCTGTCCTACACTACAGTTCTCCATTGACCAAGAAAGCAACACCTCGACCACAGGTATTATTTGGATTCGCAGAATGTTTGATTTATATATTCTTTTTATGAGATGGGAACCATAAGCTACGCATTTTGTGTTTGAAACAAAAAATCCTCTAGTATTATATAGATATATATATTTTTCTTCAATTGTGATATCTATTACTTTCGATTTGAATTCATTTATTTGTATACACAATTAGCTGTATTCATAGCTTGCTCATTCCTACTATTTATATTATAATTTGAGTAAGGAAATCCTGTGAAATTTAAAAACTCCACGTGTCATTCGTTCTGCCTGTAGATAGCTGTAAAGCTTGGAATTTTTTTAATAAGTTGTTTGAAATCTCGAAATGAATATAAAAACGCAAAATAGTTCCTGAAAGAGGATGGCAACGGATGTCGGTACTTGCACTGTTGAGCAAATGTACACTCTTCAAGTTGAGAATAATGAAATTAGCGATACCTTCAGCATGTATAAAAGTATGGTTCCGCGAGAGATAATGTCTGTACTGGTCTATGGGATTTCTTCTCGCAACGTTTTCACCGATAACTGAAATAAGCAACAATTTCATAGTACCGTTGCGTTCGCTGGTGCCTTCATCTACGTGGAAAGCGAACACGAAAGCTGTGATTGTTTACGCGCGCTCAATCTATGTATTAATTTGGTTAATCTACTTTTCGTTCGCGTTGATCTGATCATATGAAAATTCCCAGTTGTGAACATTAGTGAAATTACAAATATTATTTTGATTTTCTGGGACAGGATAAGATTTTGTTACATCTGGAGTGACCATATTCGACCCTTGATATTTGTGTTGATCATCTATATTAAATCGTTGATATTAATTAGGCCTATATAATCTTATTGTTTGATAGTGTGGTTAGTTCCTCGTGAGATCGTCAAGTTAAAAAGTACGACCCGCCCTGGGAGTTCTACACATCAGTTGATCAGAGTCCTCTTAACTTCTTTATTAAGCAGAGTCTCGTACTGTATTGCAAATTTGGTAGTTCTATATTTCTTAGGTGCTGAATGTACGTGAATAATGAAGTAACATGATTAATGATGAGAAACACGTCAACAAATAGGACAAAGGTTTAAACTGAAAGGCACATAAAACAATTTAAGTTTCTCTATTTGTCTTCCTTTTAATTTAATCATGGTTTCAAGATAACATGAACAAATAGTCGTATCTATATATTAATACGCAAAATCGCCGCGGGGGGTACGTAACGGTCTGCCAATGTGAATTTTTTGACATCAAACCCGTCTTTCCTCGACCGTACCCGCCTTGGCCGTGGCGCGGGAACGGCGACACAATTCCAAGCGGACCCGCTCGCGCAGTCCGCGTGCCACGTCGACCCCGTGGTCGCCGTCCATGTCGTTATAAAGGTGGTTTCGGGGTCCCGGGAGGACGGGCGGACGAGAGCACGGCCGGCGTCGTCCATGCAAGGAGGCGACGAACCCGCGAGAGTGAGGCGGCGAGGCGTGCACCCGCCCTCTGTCTAATTATTCAAAGAGATTACACTATCGAGAGACGATCCATTCCATAATATGCTGTAGCAGATGCTCAGTGAAATGGATCGGGCCTACTCCGTGTTAGGCATCTTGCTGTATGATATGATTTGTAGGCACTTCACGGGCATGCCAGAGAAATACACAGCATACGATAATCCACTCAAGCCATGTGGCGTAGCAAGTACAAGGCGCAGCGGGTTGGGCCTATCCGTGTTAGGCATCTTGCTATATATAGGCCTATGTAGCACCCAAGCTGACGAAAACGTAATATGTTGGCTCACACACACAGTCGAGTTAATTCGTGCGACTGTTGCAATATTTTGGCACAAACCGTCCGATTTTTCGCGTAAAATCTTTACTTTGAAAATATTTATACAAATTCTGTGAACCATGCCAACATAATCATAGTCCAAGCTTCTGCCTTATTGGTCTTTTCATGAAAACTACATTAAAATCACAACAATAATAACGCAAATAGATTGTAATATCGAGACCATATAACTGACGAGAAGGTAAATTCAGCGAGCTCACGTAATTATCAAATGCCTCCGCACGGTCAACTCCGGCGGTCTCGGGCCAGTCACGGGGCTGACGCCATGCAATTTAACCTGTGATGAGGTAAGTGCACCACTCTACTGCTGTACCTGTAATACTGGCTGTATTCATGTTTGAGCCGTGCAATAAATTGTTGTTTTCTTTTATTTCTTTATTGAATGTGATGTGAATGTGAGTACGGTACATGCTAATACAGAAGTGTCCAAGGAATGATAGGCCTACAGGTAGAAGGGATATAAAACAAATATACAATGACTCATTCTCGGAACGAGCTAAAACTATTCGCACTCGGGAACATCAATGGTACTATTCTCTCTCGGGCCGCGATGGACCTCGGGATAATATTACGATTTGATGTTCCTTCGATGCGAATAGTTTTAGCTAGATCCTCGAGTCACTTCGAGTGTCATTGTATATTTGTATATTTGTATATTATTTCATTGTAGGACTAAATTAACTTAGCAATGTGTGAAAATAACCAAATTGATAATGGGAGTAAAGTGCATGAGAAAAATATTCGTATCTTGTCGTCAATCCATTATCGTGGGAGGGGGACGGGGGGACACGTCCCCCCCCCACGAATTTTCAGGTGGTGAAATGCCCCCCCCCCCCACGATTTGGGGTTAAAATCTTTCCTTTTTTTCTTTCTTTCTCTCTTTCTCTCTGTGTTGACTTCGCGCGGGAGGGGGGAACTTTATTCAAACAATTAAGGATTAATAGTCGAGAACGGTACTACGAAACGTCTTCTTTCTCTAAAAATTTCATGAAACAGGGATTTAAAAGAGTCGAGAACGGTACAACGAATCGTCTTCGTTCTCTAATAATTTATTGAAACGTCAAAGCTTTCGCGAGGGTGGAAACTGAATTCAGGCAAGGATTAAGAGTCGATCGAGAACGGTAGAACGAATCTTCTTTCTCTTATAATTTAATGAAACTTCACAGCTTCCGCGCTTCGCGCGGGGGAAACTGGATTCAAACAAAGATTAAAAGTCAATTTAAGAATGGTACAACGAATCGTCTTCTTTTTAAATAATTTAATGAAACGTCAAAGCTTCCGCGCTACGCACGAGAGGGTGAAAACTGAATTCAGACAAGGATTAAGAGTCCAGAACGGTAGAACGAATCATCTTCTTTCTCTTATAGTTTAATGAAACTTCACAGCTTCCGCGCTTTGCGCAGCAGGGGGAAACTGGATTCAAACAAAGATTAAGAGTCAAGAACGGTAGAACGAATCGTCTTCTTTTAAAAATATTTTAAGGAAACGTCAAAACTTCCGCGCTACGCGCGACAGGGTGGTAACTGAATTCAGACAAGGATTAAGAGTCGAGAACATTAGAACGAATCGTCTTCTTTCTCTAATAATTTAATGAAACGTCAAAGCTTCCGCTACGCGCGAGAGGGTGGAAACTGAATTCAGACAAGGATTAAGAGTCGAGAACGGTACGAATCGTCTTCTTTCTCTAATAATTTAATGAAACGTCAAAAGTTACGCGCTTCGCGCGGGAGGTGGAAAACTGAATTCAGACAAAGATAAAGAGTCGAGAACGGTACAACGAATCGTCTTCTTTCTCTAAAAATGTAATGAAACGTCAAAGATATAAAAAAGACAATAAATGAACCGTTCACCAATGAAAGTACATGCCGTGAAACAGAATAACTAGAGAGAGAGTGACATGTAATTGTGTCCCCCGCCCCCCATGCTCAAACTCGGATTGATGCCCTTGATTCGTATAGATAACAAGAGTGAGGATCCGGGAAAGGGATAGTGAGAATAATAATCGTAAATAACGAAAGTGAAAACGAAAGTAAAGTCTAAAATATCTGCTTCAAATTTGATTACAAATTATTGATTTTACTGTTTTCTTCCTGTTTTCAAGTTTTATTACATAATTCAGATAATTAAAACAAAAATTCAAAACGATACATGATGGGACAGCAAACAAAAGGTTAGTATTCTAACGAGTAAAATATTAATGAAAAGAAGAAGAAAAATTATAAAATGATAAAAAGTAGGCCTATACAATGAAGAGAAATAATATCATCTAGCACAGAAATATCTTCTTTTTAAATATAATAATAATTATAATTAAAAAAATTATTAAAAACAAAACAAAACAAAACAACAACAACAAAAATCGATAGCACACATCTATTTACAACCCCCCTCCCACCCTTCCTAGAATCTAATAGTATAAGAACATTTCTATTTGAGTTTAGTGGATGGAATCATTAACTGAAATGTATGATTCTATGAATGCTGTATCTATACGATACGGCCGGACTAAAATTAAGAAACGTAATTACATTCCAAAAAGTAGCCTCCATCATGAAAAGAACCCCATGAGAAACCTGAAGGGGGCTCTTTTTGTAAATTAAAAAAGAGCCCCTTGGAAGAAGACAAAATCAGTGATGGTTGATTGTCACAAAAAGTAACTACACTCCTAAACAATTGCTCATAATTTTATAACGTATAGAATCGTTTCAAGATTTCGTCTTGCATAAATATTTATATGGTAGTTAGGAAAACAATGTGTAACAATAAGATGTTATCATTAATCCATGGTTGAGTAAGCACACATTAATTAATTTTTATTTTCATATTTAAAAATTCGCAAAAGTAATATTATCATTGCAGTTTACTGAGTATTTAATTTTTTTTCAAAAACTATAACCAGTCTTAGAAGGTGCATTATTATTGGAAGGGTGTTATAAACAAAACTTCAAACTTAATAACATTTTAACCTTCAAAAACACCTTAACTATCTTATGCCTGTTACGTTTGAATACAATACATAGGCCTACATCAGCTTTTCAATAAAACAAAAATAAGTTGTGACATAATAATCTTTCTCCAAAATATCGAACTGGAGTATTCTGTTGTATTACTTGTTTTAGAACATGTTGGGCCTGTCTCACATTGCCTTCCATCATTCCATGGCAATTTTCCATGTTTCTTTCAGGTTATTTCTCACTTCTTTTCCATCCACTCAACTAATTCCTGATCATGCATTAACCTCATACCTACCATCACCCATGCCTAATCTTTTTAGGGAGGGGGATCCCGTAAAGTAATTTTGACATTGTAAGAAATAAACATGAGCAATATTACATTGTAGGTTACTTTAAAGTCAACCTCTTTTTTCAATAAAACAAAAATAAGTTGTGACATAATAATCTTTCTCCAAAATATCGAACTGGAGTATTCTGTTGTATTACTTGTTTTAGAACATGTTGGGCCTGTCTCACATTGCCTTCCATCATTCCATGGCAATTTTCCATGTTTCTTTCAGGTTATTTCTCACTTCTTTTCCATCCACTCAACTAATTCCTGATCATGCATTAACCTCATACCTACCATCACCCATGCCTAATCTTTTTAGGGAGGGGGATCCCGTAAAGTAATTTTGACATTGTAAGAAATAAACATGAGCAATATTACATTGTAGGTTACTTTAAAGTCAACCTCTTTTTTCATCGCCCATTCACATCAGTTCCCGGAAGGAAATTCTAGAATATATATGTCCCTCTTTCTCTTGTCTTTTTCCTTTTCTCTTCCCCTTCCTTTTTCTTCTGCCCGTTTCTTCCCCTTTTCCCTTTTTCCCATTTAGCAAGCCCATATGGGGCCCATATGGGGATGATCTGGGTCACTTGTGCCATCTGGGCTATTAAATGGAACCCATATATGTATCCCATATGGGACCAATATTTAGTTACCCATATGGGATCTATCTGGGCCAGCCCTTATGGGTCCCAGATGGGAATGAGCTGGGCGTACACATATGGGTAGAATATGAATATGCCCATATGGGTAACACATGGGGGAAATCTGGGTTAACCCACATGGGATATATATGGGTACCAGATGGGATTAAGCTAGGCATACCCATTTGGGCCCAGTTTGGTATGGGTCCCATCTGGGTCCCATCTGTCTAATATGGGTTTACCTATATGGGTCCCAGACTCCCATATGCTTCTTGGGTGCAGATTCCTTAGGGCCCCAGATGGTTTTCCATATGGGGCCCATGTTTCAGAGAATATGGGAGCCATGTGGGTCCCACATGGGCTTGCTACCTGGGTTATTATCCTCTCTGTCTCTCATTATCTCTCTCTCCCACTCTCTACTCCTTTTTGCACTTTTGCGCTTCGCGCTTAACATTTAGCTCGTTGCTTTTTAACGCTGCGGCTTTGCATTTGGCGCACTGCATTTCTATGATGCTGTTGATTGAATAAATTGAATAAATTCATCAATTCCTGATGAAGCCGTATGAGCGAGAATTCAATTTATTCTTGTCTCATATACGGTTGTCTCATTTACTTCGTTTTCTATTTATATATGTATGTATTATGAAAATGAGATAGCAAAATGTGTATATTGATGGTCATCTTCCGAGTAATAACCATTAACTATACTCTCATCGAGCTCTCATTAATTTTTCTCTTCATTTTTTTTTTTTTGATGGTGAATTATTGGGGGATGATTGTACAGGCCATCCCCCCACCTGAAATATTGGGGGGATATATCCCCCATCCCCCCCGTGATCGACACCCATGCATGTATCAGAGTATTATATTCAAGATACATATTTATTTGTAACTTGCTGCGCATGAAGATGAGAAGTCTTAGGCCTCGTTTCACCTATCATCACATTTAATTTAATAGAATAGTTGTCTAAATCATTTTTATTACATCTGAAATAGAAAAGAAAAGAGAAGAAAATTCTGTCATATTATGTTTTACTCAATTTAGGCAGGTAATGTTTTGATTGATAACACAGTTTAAGATTGAAAGTTGACTTAAGGCCTGAAGTAATAGGTTGCTTTTATTAAAAAATTAAAAAATCTCAATTTGGTAAAAAAAAATGACTTGGGCACTAATATGATTAGCCTGACGATTATGACGTCTTAAACCGCTTTAAAATACTCCTGCTGTCTTGAGTTGTGCTTTCTTATGATGATTTTGTCATTCCTCCAAAATCTTTTTTCCCCTTCTTTTTTTCATTTCAAATGTTAAATTTATTGAAGTCTAAAATGCGTGGTCTACAGACCAGGGTCTAATATTGAAGGCTATTCTTGGCAGCGACATATATTGAGCCTAAGAACGATTTTTTAATCTCATTTGGGATGGATTTTAGCTGTTAGTGAATCACCCCACAGGTACCACTCTGGACCCAGCTGCTCTCTATACCCATTCATAACCAGAACAATCAAAAGATGTTGACATAAATGCAATGTTTGAATATGTTGCCATGGAACCATTGCAGTTTCTTAGGATCAATTCAGCTTTGTGCATTCATTTTTCTCCCTTCCACAGGACAGGGTTCCTTTATTAAAAAATGTCGTTCACATATGTATACAAGAAGAGATATATACATGCAGAATTTCAAAATGATATTCTTGGTCATTCAAAATAGGATAAGAACATATATTTATAGATATCAGTTGCAAATTGCAGTGCATTTTTAAAATATCACAGATTTACTTGGCAAAATAATTTAGAAGAATTAAACAATCAGAAACACTCGTCTGAGTTTTAACTGGAGGTGCGGGTAGGGTGTATTAATTTGTAGATGGGGGGACGTCAGGGCAATTTTGAATTTGACGGGGTCAGTGTGGGCGATAGTCTCCGGTTTAAGCTGGTTCCAATCACGCACTGTTCTCACGAAGAAGGAGTTCGCGAATGTGTCCGTTCTTGAGTGGGTCTGTTGGATTTGCCTGTTATGCCCTCTTCTTTCTCTGGTCGTTTTAGGTTGGGTGTAGTCTTGATAGTCTACGTCCAGCTGCCCGTACATCATTTTGTGGAGACAGGAGAGACGGTGTTGTTTGCGCCTTTCTTACAAAGATGGCCAGTCTAGCGAGGAGATGATGTTAGTTATGCTAGTGTCTCTACCGTAGGTGTTTGTCACGAATCTTGCAGCGCGTTTCTGAACTCTTTCAATGGACTTTATGTTTTTACTTGTGTGGGGATCCCAGGCTGCGTCTAGGTGGGGTCTAACTAACATTTTATATCATTTCTCCTTGACGTCTGGCATGATAGAAATTCCTACGCACAAAGTTGAGTACTCTAGAAGCTTTACCCGTTGCAAACTCTGTTTCTCTGTTCCAGCGCAGATCTTTCTGGATGTAGATCCCAAGATATTTTGTCTCGTCTGTTTCTTCAAGGACAGTGCCCATCATGTTGTAGCTTGTCTCTCCTGGATGTCTGCCTCTAGTAAGACGCAGAGTGCTACATTTGGCTGGGTTAAACCTCATGCCCCACTTTTGGGCCCAGCTAACCATCTGGCCTAGGTCTTTTTGGAGAACAGTTTCGTCATCAGGTGATTTGACGGTGTTATATTAAAATCAGGCAGTCATCAGCAAAAAGTCTTGTGCAGCTCTTGAAGTTTTCATGGATGTCATTTATCAGTACGAGGAACAGGTGAGGACCCAACAATGTGCCCTGTGGGGCACCGCTGATGACAGGCTGCCAATCCGATGACACGCCATTTACTACCATCCTCTGGAATCGATTTGTCAGGAATGAACGAATCCATCTTTGAGTCTTGTTTCTGACGCCGTAGTGATCCAACTTGAGGAGTAGACGGTGGTGAGGCATAACATCGAACGCTTTCGAGAAATCAAGTATTGCCATATCTGTGTTAAGTTTGTTGTCCAAGTTCATGGTGAGGTCGTGAGCAGTCAGTATAAGCTGTGTCTCGCATGATCTAGCTTTTCGGAAGGCATGCTGGTCCGGACCAATTGCTTTGGAAGTGTTGATCTTTAACAGGAGCTTCTCTACACCTGCAGTGGTGATGTTGAAGTCAGGCATGCTGGGAACTTCACTTGGTGGCAAAGTCGGCATTGAAGCAGGATCAATGTTTTCCCTCGTGAACACACTCTGGAACTGTTGGGCTAGAGCTTCTGCTTTCCCGGCATCACTGGTGATGAGATTACCATTAACTTTCAGCGGTTGGATTCCAGTGGAGTCTTTTCGCCTAGATCTGACGTAGCGCCAGAAATCTTTCGGTTGCTCCAAGTTGACAATGGATTCAACATACTGGTTGTGAGCGGTGCGTAGTGTCTTGTCAATTTGTTTCCTCACGCTGACAAACTCCTTCCACGCTTCTTCATTGCCACTACTTCTGGCTTTGATGTACAGTTTTTCCTTTTTGCTGCAGAGTCGTTTTAGCTTTTGGGTAAACCAAGGAGTGGTTGAACGCCCTTTGACAGATGTTTGAGGAGCTTGTGGGGTACAAAATCAGCAACAATTTTATTTATTGCATCTCTGAACCATGACTAATTCTCTTCCACACTCTTCTTATCAGGTGCTTCAGCAAAGAAGTTGTCTCTCATGCCAGCAGTCTTTTGTTTCAGGTCCTCGTTTTCAACCTTCCTCCAGAGTGGTACATTACGAGGTGGTTTTGTAGAAAGCCTTACTTTATTGGACATATCGGCTAAGATGATGCAGTGATCACTAATTTCCGCATTAGGTCTTACATTAGTCAATAATGATGGGTGCGTGGTTAGAAGTAGGTCGAGTGTATTTCCTGTTCCATTTTGGCCTCTTCTGGTCTTGAAAGTCACAGTTTGCGTGAGATGGTTGTCATTAATAATCTGGAAAAGCGAGGACTGAAGGTTACCGCTTGGTACAATGAACTCCGGGTCTTTCCAACTAAGGTTTGGTACGTTGAAGTCTCCTCCCAGTATGATGTAGGGCGATTTAGTAACATTCGTGATCTTAGACAGGCTCTCTCCTAGGTTTGAAATAGGAGTATGGTTGGTATAAGGTGGTCTGTAAAAACTGCCTATCAGGATATCTTGGTTGGGTAGAGATGCTTGGCACCACAGGAGCTCCGTGTTTTCCGCTGCAAGGTCAGTACGCTCAAAACAAGGGATGGTTTTGTTTACAAATACACCGCCTCCGTGTGTATTTCTATCCTTTCTGAATACTTGTAGGTGGTCTGGGAAAATTCCTGATGTGAGGATGTCTTTCTCCAGCCAAGATTCGGTGCCAATCAAAATATCTGGTTCGATGTCAATGAACGTTGCAATCAAGGCTGCTTTGCCTTTGATGCTCCTACAGTTAACAACGGACACCTTCAGGTTACCTACACTTTTCTTGTTACGACTGGCTTGGCGTTTGGTCTTAGTATTCGGTGGAGGGCGCGGTTGCAGTACCTTGTTGATAAAACTACCGGTGGTAGGGTTGGATGCGCTATCTGCGTTAGATTTACCAGACTTGCCTACAACTGTCCACTCTTTACCTTTTCTCTTGATCGTAATCGGGGCTGAAGCTTTGTTTGCAGTTTGATTCACACACTTCCATGTATCGCCAAGTCTATAAAGTTTCATGGGAGGAATTACCGGCTCATTTTTAATTATTTCTCCAGTTTTACTTTCTGTGGACTTGCTACATCTCAAAATCTTGTTTACTCTGTGCCGAGGCCAAGGGGGCTCAACAGGATAATTTCCACTCTCATCGGATGAGGAAAAGCTTTTAAAGGGATTGCTCAAGTCAAGGCTAGTAGCAAAGTCACTAGCAGGGACAAAAAATGAGCTTGCAAGGTTTGTTATGTCGCAGGCGGGGCACAACCATATTGCATCTGGGTGTTCATTAGGAAATTTCACTTCAACATTTGAGGTGTCGCTGCAATTTAAGTGAAACCACGCCGTACAGTTTGTACACTGTATACCAGTTGATTTAACAGCATATTCACACAGGCCGCAAGGATATTTTGGCTTACGGCCTCTTCTACCTCGGTGTCTGGTAGTACTACTAGCACTAGTACTAGTAGCTCTACATGTAGGTCTAGTAGTAGTAGGACTACTAGTGTTACTTAAATCAGCAACTTTAGTTGTTGTCGATGACGATGGGCCTGGATTCAGGCTAATATCTCCGGCTAATAAATTCACTAAAATGAACAAGGGAAGGCGTCCTCGAGGAGGCCCAGAAAGGGGTGTGGAATGCTTGAGTCCTCTACCTGGGTATGGCTTTGTGGCACACGAAAACGAAATGATGTAGGCATTTGACAGGATAACTTGATCAGGAGTATCATGACTTTGAGTTTGATTTAGGGTAAAGTTTGATAAGAATGCATTTGGAGATGGCTCGTCAAAGAATGTATCGAAAAAAGGAATAATCCTACTTGATCCCCGTCTGGTGCTGGTCATTACATTCCTTGTATACACGTAGTCCAAAAAGGTACATAACAATTAAAAATAGTGGTTGGAAAGATGGTTTTGTCTTACGGCAACGGTGATATCCAATTAAAAACAACATGGCGATTTATTCAAAAAAATTGTCCGAGTTGCTAGTGACGTTGGCGATTTGATGCTCAGAATATTTCTATTAAAAAAGATCACACAGAGTCGAAGAATGTCACAAACATCAAGAAAAAGATAAAACGTTGATGGCAGAAAATCCTAAAGTTGAGTGATAGGTATCAAGACAACATTGAGGGCAGATCGAATTACCTTACAATAACAAATTAATTTGATTAATAAATTGAGTAACTGATTATAACGGCACAAAAGTCAGTGTGCCTTGCTTCATTTTGTATTTCTTTCTAAGTTATGCGTGTTGCAATATTCAATGCTACTACTAATACATTGAGTTGCTGATCGTAACTATATTAAGACTTAAAATAAAAATTAAAAATAAAAACGTAGAGAAGTCTATGAGGATGACATAAAATTGATATAATCGACTTTTTATTTATTTATTTATTTCTAATCTTTTGTCAGGGTAGCCCATTCACCAATAAGTAGTGGTCTTCCATGGGACCCTGAATAAACATGAACATATTTACATAAAAAAGCATAACGTTTATACAGAACAGTTAAACAAAAAAAAACCCAAGGTACATTTAGAGAGAAATAACACAGCAATAATAGACGTCGCACAAACGAGTACTCGTTTGCAAAATAATTATATATCATTAACCTAGTTCAACTGTAATGTCAATAGAAAAATATTGATTAAGTCGCAATTATGTGAATAAATCATGTTAATGTTACAGAACATGCAATATCTTAAATGAATTGACAGAAGAAGCCATTCTCATCGAATAGTCTAGCTTATTCCATTCAAATATAGAAGAAACATTTAGGCTACACTTATAACAATCAGTGTGAAATCTGGGCACACGTAAACATCCACTGAATATTTGCCTTGTATGATGCTCATGTACATCATTAGGATTGATTAAGCCTACCTGAAGGTAAGAAGGTGCTAAGTTGAACGCATTTATATATCATCATAACACGACTTAACTCAAACCGTTTGTCTAGTGTCATCCATTTAAGACTTGTGAACAAATCAGCCGACGGTGTGTCATATGTCTTGTTCAATATTATTCTTGCGGCCCTCTTTTGAATTTTCTGCAGCTTAGTTGTATTGGAATGAAATCTGTTCGACCATACAACAGAGCAGTAATCTAATCGTGGCAACACTAGACTGTTATAAAGTAACTTTAAGGATTGTTCAGGCAAAAAACTCTTTGCTCTCTTTATCATGCTAATGTTTTCTGGGTAATTTTACTTACGTTTTCGATTTGTTTAGACCATTTCAATTCTTCATCTATCAAAAGGCCTAAGCATTTGGTGAATTGAACTCTTTTAATCAAATTGCCATTTAATGAAATGGTGAAAGATTCAATTTTCCTGAGATTAGCACGAGAGCCTATTATCATGACACATGTTTTTTCAGTGTTAAGAACGAGACGATTTTCCTTAATCCATGCCATGACTCTATTTAATGCAACAGTTAATTTTTCTTCCACAACAGTTGCATCATTTGCACTGACGGTAAGTGTCGTATCGTCAGCATACATATTAGAGAAACTAGAGAAACAAAGGAGCTCAGCAGAAACACGTCCGCCCCTTTTGTCAAGTATTGCTCCCGGTAATGACTGATTTTAAACAGAATGCAACGGACAATGCATGGTAATTTTTATATCGGGTGTTAGCTCTTCAGACCAGGACTCCGATTCTATCCTATCTTGGAACGGCGAGGTGACGATTTTGTGATATTTTCGAATTACTGGTATTTTTAGTAGTTTTTCCTGATAGAGCTATTCTATTTTCTTTTGAAAGTCGCAATATACTGCGCACAACTATTAAAGCGCACAAAAGTGCACAAGAGCGCATCAGACAAAATCCATAATACGCCATCTCAGTGACGCGTGACGTAACAATGCCACCGAAGAAATCCAGGTCGCAAGTTTTAAGTGAGGAACTAGGAGCTGGGCCTTGTGGGAGCAAACTCGATATCGTCTATCTTTTCAAGGAGGAGATACAAACTCTGTCGCAAACATTGACTGGCAAGCTGGAGCTCCTTGAGGCTGCGGTGCAGGAAGTAAGGGAAGGGCAGACAGACATCATCCGCTCTCTATCATTCCTGGATGAAAAATTCGAGGAACTGAAGGAGACGACACGACGATTGGAGAAAGACAACAACGAACTGAAGGTGAAGAACAAGTCCCTGGAAAACCAGGTCGGCGACCTCAATCTCAGGGTACAGGATCTCGATCATTACCATAGGAGGATCAACTTGGAGCTGGCCGGAATTCCAGAGAGCAGAGAGGAGAGTCCACAGATGTTAGCGTTGAAGGTCGCCCAATGTGTCGCCCCTTCGCTGAAGGAGAGTGATATCGACATCGCGCATCGGCTGGGTGCTCCAAGGTCTGGGGTAGATCGTCGACCACGATCTATCATTGTAAGATTTAACAGCCGCAGAGCAAGGAACGCAGTCTACGATGGCCGCAAGAAGCTGAAGGATGTCACAACCAGGGACATCGGTATTCATGGGAGCGCAAACAAGTTCTACATAAACGAGAACCTGACGAGCATTACCCGAGAGCTGCTCGGAATCGTGAATGTCGAGAGGAAGAAGGCGGGCTTCAAGTTCGTGTGGACCGTCAACGGAAAGACATTCGTGAGGAAAGGTGAGAAGGAACCTGCGATCATCATTCACACCAAGGATGATATCAACAAGTTGAAGTAGGCAATATTTACGATTAACATTCTTAAACTCCATAATGATGATTATTATAGTATGCAAGACTCTCATTCTTAAATGAATAATGAAGAATACCAATTACAACCAAATATTGACGGTAGGTACTTTGTTGCTAATGAATTTATTCCTGTAAAGGATCAACCTCAACAAACACAATTTCTTAGTTTCTTACATTGTAATGTTCGGAGTCTAAGTAAGAATAATGAAAATATGAATATCCTGTTATCATCATTACAATTCGATTGCTCAGTTATAGGCATTACAGAAACATGGTTAAATTCTCAATCTCCACCTTTATATACCTTAGAAGGTTACAAACAAATACGTAAAGACAGATCGAGTGGTAGGGGTGGTGGACTTCTAATGTATATCGCGGATTCTTTATCTTTTAAGCTCAGACATGATATTTCTTTCCAAAACGAAACTGCGGAACTCTTATGTATTGAGGTTGATCTTCCTAAGGAAAAGAATTTTATTGTTTGCGTTATATACAGACCACCCAGCACAGACGTGGTACACTTTTTAAGGCAATGTGACTTCCTTTTAAATGATTTAGAATCGCTCATGTCAACTGTCAACTCTTTCAATAAATCTGTTTGTGTCATGGGTGATGTTAATATCGATTTACTGAATAATAGTCCAAACTCACTTCATCTTCAAAATATTCTAGATTCCAATGCATTCAGTGCAATGATTAATAAACCAACCAAAATCAGTAATCATTCATCTTCATTGTTGGATAATATTTCCGTAAAAACATCTAAAGGCCTTTCTCAATCAGGTCTGTTTTATTGTGAAATATCTGATCATCTACCCGTGTTTTGCTTACTTTTTGACCACAAAATTGTAACACAAAAAAGGCGAATTGAAAAGAAACGTAAAATTACTAATGAAAATGTTTCTTGTCTGAATGATGATTTACTATCGAAAATTGGAATGATGTTATAGCTTGTGACGATGTAGATAGAGCTTTTGAAGTATTTTGGAATAAGTTTTATTATCTTTTTTATAAACGTTTTCCATATGTGCAATTAAATGACAAGAGAAAAGGAAATCATCCATGGATTACTAGAGGGATACTTCAATCGATAAAAGAAGAAACGTCCTATATAAAAGAAGTATAAAAAACGGTCACCAGATAATGTTGAGAAATACAAAAAATATAGAAATAAATTAACATCAATTATACGATGTTCACGTCGTTTATTTTACTCTAAGCGGTTTGAAAGTGCAAATGGCAATATTTCATCTACCTGGAAAATTGTAAAGGATATTTTATGCAAGCAAGGTAAACAGGAAGTTCCAGGAAAAATTGTTCATGGTAATAAAGAAATAACAAATGCAGAAGATATTGCAAATGCATATAACACTTATTTTGTCAATGTTGGCATAAATCAAGCCAAGATGATAAATAAAGATGGAACCAACTTCACACAGTACATGTACCACAATGAACCATCTGAAACTTCTATTTTTCTAAAACCGACGGATTACATTGAAATTCTCAATGTAGTGAGATCGCTAAAAAACAGTCACTCTTCTGGGCATGATGAAATCAGTACATTCTTATTGAAAAGATCATTGGCTCAATTCTAACGCCTCTTGTGCACATTTGTAATCTCTCTTTAATGACCGGAGTGTTTCCTTCTTCTTTCAAACTAGCAAGGGTGGTTCCTGTTCATAAAAAAAGATGACGTGATGGTCGTTTCTAACTATAGACCGATCTCAATACTGCCTAGCTTTTCTAAAGTTTTAGAACGGATTGTGTATAACAGGCTCTACAGTTTTTTAGATAAATGTGAATCATTGTATCCTGATCAGTTTGGATTTCGGCGGTCTCATTCTACAGATCTTGCGCTACTGACATTTTATGACCGCGTTTCAAGTGCACTCGCTGCTCACGAGCATGTGATTGGTGTATTTATGGATCTTAGCAAAGCAATTGACACTCTTGACCATTCAATTCTTCTTGCAAAGTTAAAGCACTATGGAATAAGGGGTATAGCTTTACAATGGCTTACGAGTTACTTATCTATGAGATATATAACTCTGTTAACTCTGACCTTCTGTATCTTAAATGTGGTTTTCCGCAGGGATCCATCCTGGGCCCATTATTATTTCTTATTTATATCAATGATATTTGTAATGTATCTAAAACTTTAAATTATACCTTATTTGCAGATGATACGAGTGTTTTCTTGTCTCATCGTGAAATCAACACTCTTGTACAGAAACTAAATTCGGAACTGCCAAAGTTGACTTTGTGGTTTAGAAGCAATGTGCTCTCTCTCAATGTGCTTAAAACTAATTATATTCATTTTAGAGGTAGAAAATCTAATGACAACCTTGCTCTAAATATTAAACTAGATGATATTTCTATAGAGAGAAAGACATGTACAAAGTTCCTTGGAGTCTATATCAATGAAAAACCTGACTGGAGCGACCATGTAAAAGCACATTGTTACACCAATCTCCAGAAATATTGGCGTACTGTATAGAATAAAATGTTTTGTTTCTGATAGAATATTACTTATGCTATATAATAGTCTAATTTTACCACATATCTCCTATTGTAATATTTTGTGGGCATCATCCAAGTGTGTGACTAATAATATTCTTCTGCTGCAAAAGAAAGCTGTACGCATATGTACCCGAGCTGGTTATCTTGACCATGCTACTCCACTATTTGTTAAACTGAAATGCTTAAAGTTTGATGATATTAACTTCCTCCAAATTGCCATATTTATGTTACGTTTTAATATCAAATTATTACCTACTTCATTATCTTCAATGTTCCAACCTAATAACATGGTTCACTCATATTCAACAAGGCAGTCATCGGATTTACATGTGGTCAATTCTCACACTACATTAGCGTAGAAATCAGTCAGACATAGAGGTCGAGATGTATGGAATTCTTTACCTAACAATATTCGAAATTTAAAATCACCAAACTTCTTTAAAGAGCACTCATTGTGTATTATCATTTCACAGATGTAAGATATTACTTACATATATATAAATTAATATATCAGTTCTCATTATATCGAACATAAATTTTTTACTAGACTTAACAATTATACTTCTGCTTCTTTTTTTTCCTTTTTTTTTCTTTCTTTCTTGGTCTTTGTAAATAGTGTAAATAGTTCAGAACCCTTTAGAAATTTTATCTGTCATATATTATATATTTGAAAGGTGTTGTAACGATTCAAGCTCTATTTGCTTATGTTTCATCACCTTTGTGTGTTCATTCTTTTAACTGTATAATAGTTGCAACTTATCTTTGATAAAACATTGTTATATTCTTTTTCACGTGAAGTCAATTCAAATGGATTGTAAAATTGAAAATGATTTGTTATATTAAATTCTTTTTTATGTGATGTTAACTCCAATAAATTGTGAAATTGTGAACATGCATAAAAAAATAAATAAATAAATACTTTTAGTGCCATCCGGTTGAATATACCAACACTTGTAATTTTATTTAATAAAGTCATGCAGATATCAGGAAATACAAATTTGGGAGACATGATCAAAGTGTGTCCTTTAACAAAAAAAACGCGCTGTAGAGGGGTATGCACAAATATGTTTCCAGTAAGATATAAGCTGCAGATATAATGAAGTATGTTCTTTGTAAAAATGAATTTTCATGCATAGAATGTTTTAGTACAGAATAGATATGTGTGAGAGATCCTTAAAAAGTACGTTACATAATTGAACAATTGCGTTTGATCTGAAAGAAGAAAAAAATAAACAAAAAAATCATTGCAGAGCATGGAACTTCAAATACATGTGGCATGAAAGTTTGGTCCAAACTTTCAGCTATATTGCTTCGTTTTTCAAATAATTCTGTGGGCGTTTGAAGAGCAGTCATTATCAGGGCTTAATTCTACAATGATATCGCCTCAATCTAAAATGCTCACCAACGATTTTTGTGTTTATCATTCCCAGAACTCTCAGAATTCAACCTCCTCGTTAATTTGATGATTTACCATTTTAGTTTATTTATTTAAATAATGTTATATGTACCTCTTGATTTTTTTAAATAGAATAAAGCCATTCCTTTCGGTCTTTACTTTTCATTAGGATAAAGTTGACGCGGTTACCACATCGTTGAAGTTCTCCAAATACCACGTGATCAATCACAAAGATAACTACTATATCAACGACAAGATTCAAGTATTGATCGAGGCTTACGATTCTAAAGGACGCCCTCACCGGTACGGTGGTGCCTACTTCCGAGCGAAGCTTGTATCAAAAGACATCAAGGCCGCTTCACGATCAGATGGGGAAATTGTTGATTTCGGGAATGGGCAATATCAGGCCGAGTTTGTCCTCCGATGGCCTGGACGTGTTGACGTGATGGTGATGCTGGTCGACAGTAACGATGCTGTTTATATTCTTGAGCGAATGCGTCGCGAGTTCCCGAACAGAGGAACGTACATTGGCCATTTCTGGAATGGCAGTAACATCGAACACACAGAATGCAATATAGACCACGTCGCTATGCCGGTAAGTAGTAGAAAATCTGCAATCATGTATAAATAACCCACTTCTCTGAGGGCATTAAACGAAGTTTAGTCCTCGACATGACATAGAGCAGACTTGAAAAAGTTAAATGGTAAAGTTATCTAGTGTGGTTATTTATTTTGTGATTTACGAAGTAAGACACATTGACAAAGAAACCTGTGGATATTCAGCATTTAGAGAAAAGAAATATGACGAAATCGTAAAAACTATCTGGTTTATGTAAATTAACTGATTAAAGACACTAGAGTTCCCGTGATATTTTGAGCACTGAGTGTTTAATTTCCTTATCCCGAAAAAAATTACCTTAATCCTAAATAAGACTCGATCCTGTTTTAATTTAGTCACCCTCCCTCTTTATCATGTAGGAGAAGGAATGTGACTACACCGACGAAGAGACAAACATTAGTTGGTATTGTGTGCGCCCAACCAATCCAAATTTAACCTGCACGAACTGGGAGAAGCATAATTCGAACAACACATATATCTTCGAACATCAAACCAAATACATACGACCTGGGGAAGAAAAGCATTTCATTACGTAAGTAAACAATTTATTAACAGAAAACATAATAAATGATAAAAATAAAAATTATCTGAGAGATAATACATTGCATTTTCCCTCAACACATGTATTTCTTGCCCTCAACTTTTTTTCTTTTTCCCCCTCTCTCTTATCCACAGCCCGTTTAAAAAAAGACAGTAAAAGACTAGTTTCCCCATGCAATACTATTGTAGCAAATTCATATTAACAATTATCTATACGAAGTGCGATGAGTATCAAAGCTGACTAATGCCAGAGACATAACAGATATATATTTTTTTCTTTTGAAAGGGAAATCCGAATCTTATTCCTTTCTAAAGAAGAAAACAGCATTAATAACAACAACAACGATGCGAATATAAATCAATAAGGTAAACATTGCAAATACGGAGGCAGATACGCTACAGATGAGCTTGTGTTGGGAATGTCATAGAGGCCATCGAAATTTGAAAACTTATGTTTTATACCATCAGCTTATGAGGAGAGCATTATACAGACTCTTGATATCTTTTGGTCTTTGGTAGTCATTAGTTGATGGTTTCTTTTCTTTTATAATTGTTTTGGTTGTTTTACTTTGTTTAATTTTTATTTGTTTATTTGTACAATCTTTTATGTTCCTGGAAATTTGATTTAAAAAAAGAATTATATGAAATAAAAAAGACACTGATTGGTATTTATGAAACTAAATTTGAGTCCAGATTATATGACTTATGTTAATTTGTGGAAACTTACTGTCTACTTTGCACTAACAGTCTCTTAATTATCCCATTTTTCCTATTTGTATGCAGCTACAAGAAATATTTGGCTTGCAACAATTGCAGTATAAATGTCCTCAATAAAGGGAGGTCGACAGGTTTGTTCAATTGCATAAAATTCACCTTCCTACATAGCATTTACCAACTTCACACGGTAGTATACGATATCGTATTATGAACAAGTCACAGTTTTAACTGTTTCTAGATTATAATCCCTTAGCCAGCTTATGGAATAGCTCACAATAAATAACCGTGTACTCTCATAATCTCATATGTGGACTATATGACGTCAATGTAGATGTAAACGGAAACATTGCCACTTCATCAGACAGTGAGTTTTGTCATTTACATGCACCTAACTTGTGCAGTCTTTTATAGTGGTCATCCACCTTCCAGGGCCACCAGTCTAAAGTAGCCACCTTCACTATTGGCTCCTTGTCTGGAACTTGTACCGCCTGTGAGGTTATGAGGGTACACGGTTTACTACTGGTAGATATTCGTAAGCTGGCTTAGGTATTATAATCTAGGTACAGTTAAAACGGTGACTCTCCATAATACGGTGCAATAAACTACCGTGTGAAAATTGGTGAATCGAGTGCAGAATTCAAACGTCGATGTAAATAAACCATGCGTTTAAGATTTACCCTCATTGATGCATCTAAATCAAATTGTAACAGATATCTACATGTAAGCATGAACATACACACATGCTCAAGTATAAGAGATACAAATTGTAATGTATTTACATATACATTCAGTAATTTCCTTGCTGAAATTGTTCATGTAATGTAATAATTATACGGCATGGTTTGTAGAGATATATTTTCTTATGCATGAATAGAATGCAGTTTTCAAATTTAGAGAAATTTTAAATAAGAATGACAAATCATAGTGGCAGAACGCTCCAAATTTGCGTCCTTTCATTTCAGTCTTGTGCGAAAGCCCTTTTAATTAAGGTAAATGCTCAATGTGAATTGTAAATAACTTTATTGAAATTTTAAGGGCAATTGGTCCTATTTATGCTCCTCAGGTACTTTTGCATGCATGTATAATTTTCAAATTGAAAATCCATACACATGCACTAAAACGATGGTTAGAGACATAAGGCTTGAAGTATTAATACGTAGACACAAAACTAATCCTTTGGCAACATTACAGAAAATTATGTGCTCATGTAGTTCCAGATCGAAGAGAGCTTTCTATCTTTGGAATAAAAAAAGTATAAATTTCCTTATTTTTGTTAAAAGTTGTTATATTAATTGTGTGTATCGACAGGCAACAAAGATAAATATGGACGTCTCCCTTGGCAGAAACCATGGATGACGCTACCTAAGTGCCTTCCAGGGAGTATCAACAAGTTTGAGAACATCACGTCTGGTTATCTTTACAAAGACAAGTGGTTTTCTACGCGATGTCGGAACCTTTGGTTCAGTGCCAAAAGTGTAGCTCAGTGCCTCAAGAACAAGACGGTCCTCATACTCGCTGATTCCACTGGAAGGCAGCTGTATACCTATTTCCTGGGACTTCTCAAACTTCGAGAAATCAAGGCCATCGACTGTATGAGGCACGCAAGAGGAGACTCGATAAACTTTACACTCTATGATAAGTTCCACGGCCTGCCATCTATTGGTACTGGTGGCGGACCGAGCAGTTGTGTGAGGCAAAGTGTAGCGAATGTACTTGACCACATGACCTTTGTACCAGACGTTTTCATTCTTGCGATCACTCCTCATTTTTCACTACATAGCCCGGACTATTTGAGACAGAGGCTTCAGATAATTCGCCCTGCCGTGGAAAGACTACATAAGCGTAACCCCAATACGCTTTTCATCATTAAAAGTGCAAATACGCGAGAATTCAAGAATTTGTCGCATTTACTGTCAAATAACGAATGGTATCTCTACACATTGGATAGGCTAGTAAGAGAAATGTTCTCTGATTATCCCCATGTTGTATTAATAGATGCATGGGATATAACAGTGTCTCAATTCAACCCGGATAGCATCCATCCAAAACGTTCAACATTAGCCAACATTGCAGATCTTACCTTATCATATATATGCCCACCGTAGGACTTGGGAATGGGGAGAATGCTAATTAGTAGCTCTCTACTTTACAGTTAAACAAAAATATCATGATTATCATACAGGCAAAGCAATACGTAGGCATTTCAGGATCTACACTGCATGTTAAACTAGTTGGTTGTTTTCAAGAAATTATTAGTGCGATAGTACGGCGGCATAACTCCGAATGGCATATTTGTTGTAGTCCTAGGAGCAACTATTCTAATACAGTGACATCTACATGTATGTTGGTCTTACTGCGTACTTGCTCCAAGAAACGTTTCTCCAAACTATTATCAACATTCTCCTGTTCACCCAATTTTTATATGATGTTTATTCATTAATTCATTTATCTTTCCTCTCATGGGGTGGAACACCCTAACAGCAGAAGCTGATTTCCCATATTACAGAACACGAAATGAATGCATTTGAAATATTTATATCATATAAGTAAATAGAAATTGATATTAAGAAATAATAATACTGAATTAATACATTACAATCATTAAGAATAACGATATAGGATACTGGACACGTAGAAACAAATACCAACATGAAAAAAAATTTACTATGAAAAATAGATATCAAAATATATATAATATCGTCAGCCTTATGCCAAAAAGGCCTTAACCTCATTTTGGGGTATTGAGTTATCTATGTCACCTAATAGATATCAATATGTTATTTATTTTGTTATGCCAAAAAGACCTTAACCTTACAGAGACCTTGTGAGCGCCCTCGTGGTTTAAAGAAATTCATTTGTTCGGAAACCTATAGAAGCTAAATTCTGCTCCTTTGAAAAAGCAACAACACAAGTCTCTGGAATATTCGAAGCACTCATCAACATACTTTCAGTTATTTTATAAGCAAATTGTCTATGAAATCAACAGTATTGCCCATTTACGTTTTCTGATTTCATAGCAGTCCCGTACGCGGCTATCTGCGTCTCTAGATGGACACCCACTTAAGATCTTCGTTAGATTTCAAATGAAAAGAGCAAAGCATATGATTTTTATTCCAAAATGTTTTATTCAGTGTTTTATGTACATTCATATAATCGATCTTTATTTTCTGAAAAAGACTCCTAGTCTTTGGTCTATACTAGTAGACTGAAGGCTTATAAGTAGAATAGTCTAGCTAATTATAGTTATATGTAGGACTACAGCTAGACCTTTAACAGGCGCGGATCCAGGATTTCTTAGAGCGGGGAGGGGGGCACAATTTTTTTATTTTGCTCCCGCATAATTCGCGCAGTGGGGGAGGGGGTAGTGAGCACTATTTTTTTTGCTCCCGGAAATTTGAAAATCGCGCCGGCCGAAAATTCGCTCAGTGTGGGGGGTTAGTGAGCACTAATTTTTTTTGCCGGGGCACGTGCCCCCTGTGCCCCTGGATCCGCCACTGTTTAAGTGTTACTACCTACAATATATTCTTGAAGCCAAGTAAGGTGATTTTTTTTGTTGTAATATTGAATGTCAAGAGCACGATTTATAGTCATAGAGTCTAGACCTAAGCCTACCCCTATCTAGATTTAGATCTAATATTTATACTCTATCAGACTAAATAAGGTCTAACTTTCATTGACCTGGGTCCTGGCCCATTAAAGAAAAACCTTTTATAGATTTCAACGTACGAGTTTCAAACCCTGTTACTGATACAACTAACCTAGAATTAAATCTGATTTTGAGTATAAAACAAAATAACTAGATCAATTTCATTAATCTGAATTATGACTATCAAAATGATTAATTGTAGGGCCTAACCAAGCCAAGTCATGGTACTGCATTCAGGAAAGAGATGGGTATGGGTCTCAATCTGCCGTGTTATAATTAAAACGGCCTGTTTATATTCTTATGATGTGTTTGACAATTTTAGAGATTTTTTCGTTGAAATAGTACATCAATAAAAGCATGATTGTCTTCATTGGAAAGTTTTAAATGAAAATATTGATAACCGATTTTTTGTTTGTTCCGGTTTAATGTTTTAATCATTGCTAGGAGAATATTGGGAAGCAAATTTTGATTTGTTTTAAAACTGTTTTCCTTTATCAACGTGATGTTACTCACACTGAACAGATGCGTTGCTATTGGAAAAAATATTGACTGTACATAGCTTTATAATGTACTGGTTCATTTAGACTTCAGTGTAACTATTAAATAAGTGTAATATAGCAGTCCCATTATACTCACTTGTAACTCACTTGATCCAGGATTATTCAGTCTTTTGTTATGCCAAAAAGACCTTAACCTTACAGAGACGTTGTGAGCGCCCTCGTGGTTTAAAGAAATTCATTTGTTCGGAAACAAATAGAAGCTAAATTCTGTTCCTATCCATGGTTTCCTTTGGTTGGGGTTGTCATCTTATTTATCTGGGGCATCTTTCCGCCAGCTCTCAAGTCCAGATTTGAAGCAATTTATTGTGGTACTCTCCACAACATTGCCTGGAAGACAATTCCACACATTGATTATCCCTGGCTGAATGAGTTTTTCCTTAGTGTCTTCCGGCATTTTAGCTTGTAAAGCTTAAGGGAGTGACCACAGGTGCGACTGCACTTTGTTCTGCTGAAGAAGTGTTGTTCTTGAAGATTGTCAAACTGGTGCATTATCCTGAACACTCGAATTATATCAGATCGTTTCCGTCTGAACTGTAGAGTGGGGATTTTCAGTGATTTAAGTCTTCTGAGTAGTTTAAGTGTCTCACACTTTTGACAATTTTGGTAGCCCTCCTCTGCACCTTTTTCAACTTATCCTTGCCCTTCTTCAAAAGATGGTTCCATACTGTTGAGCAGTACTCTAACTTAGGTCGTACCAGGGTTTTATACAGGAGAACTAATGACTTTTCATCAAGGGAATGAAAGTTTCTCTTGAGGAGCCCAAGGATGGAATTGGCCTTGCCTGTATTTTTTCCGACATGCAGGCTGAATTTCCTGGATGGGTCAAAGGGGACTCCCAGGTTTTTTTTTCCCTCATTAACGTTTTTATCATAGAGTTTGTTTCTTTGTTGATAGAATATCTTGCTCTCTGGTTTTTGTGTCCATAGTGGATAACCTTGCACTTGGATTTGTTGAAAGGTAGCTGCCATCATCTTGACCATTCCATCAGATCATCGATATCATGTTGCAATTTGTTGACATCTGAAGCACCCTTTACCGGTCAACATACTTTGGTTTCATCGGCAAACAGTGCAACACTAGAGTTTACTGCCAGAGGAAGGTAGTGGATGTAGATGAGGAACAAGATCGGGCCGAGCACAGACCCTTGCGGAATGCCACTTGTTACATATTTCCATGATGCGTCGGCTCCATCTACTCTAACTCTTTGAGTTCTACCTGTCAGTAGGGCTTTGATCCACTTAGAGAATTTTCCTCTAATTCCATATGTTTCAATCTTTGCAATCAGCCTCATGTGAGGACACTGTCAAAAGCTTTCAAAAAATCTAGATAAATGCAGTCAAATGGTATTGAAATGTCTTCAAGTTGTGACCATGTCTCTAATACTTCCAATACTTGTGAAGCACATAATCTTCCACTTCTGAATCCATGTTGTCTGGCAGAAAAAAGTTTATTCTTTTACATGTGCTCTGCTATCTTATCTCTCACTAGTTTTTCCATGACTTTGCAATGTACAGATGTTAAACTAACTGGTCTGTAGTTACCACTGTCATTACGTCCTGTTTTAGGTAATGGGATAACATTGGCTTTTTTCCATGCTGTTGGTACTTGTCCCTCATTCATGGATTTCTTGACAATCAGATAAAGCGGGATACATATCGCTTCTGCAGTCTCTCTCAGTACCTTTGAGTGTATCTCATCTGGACCAGGGAATTTGTCAGGCTTCAGTGTCTTGAGGTGTTTCAGAATGGTGTCCTCAGATAATTTTAGCCCTTCCAGGCTTTCGGCACCTCTGCTGGCATTGGTTTCGGGATCTGGCTAGTATCCTCTGTTGTGAATACACTAATAAAGAAGTAATTAAGTGTTTCTGCTTGTTCCTCTGTATTATAAGCAAGGGATCCATCTTGTTTTAGTAGAGGAGGAATTTGATGATGACTTGCTGTTCCTTCCTTCACATAACTCCAAAAACTTTTAGGATTTTCCTTGATATCTCTTGCAATCTGTCTTTCAAAATCTTGTTTTGACCTTTTCACCTCCTCTGTGGCTGCATTTAAAGCCTTTTTGTACATCCTCAAGTTGTCCACAATACTGTTCTTGTGGTACTTGTTCCAGGCTTTATGCTTATCCTTTAGATGTTTTCTTGTGGTTATAGTCATCCATGATGGTTGAGCACTTTGTCCTATTTTGGCTTTAGGAATATGCTTGTCTACACTCTGTTTAACAGTGCATTCAAACAGTTTACATGACTCCTCAATGTTCAAAATTGTTAGCTCTGCTTCCAAATTGACTTTCTTTATGTCTTCTTTAATGGCATCATAATCTCCTTTGTAGTATTTATATGTAGTTATGTTCTTCTTGACAACTTCTCCTAGTTTTACATGGAAGCAAAGTACTCCATGGTCACTCTTTCCCATGGGTGGGTTAACGTTAACGATGTCAATGGAATTATAGGATATTCTGTTTGTGATTTTCCCTTTTCTCTGTTCACAACAAGTACATCTCCCCTATACTATTCAATCGTGTAGCAGCTGACTAGACTAACTAGATGTTCGATTCAAACTATAATTTTTCTTCATTTTTAATGTTTAAATATTTTATTTTTAATGACAAGAAGATAACAAATAATTTTGGCCAAATTCTTGTCAGGAGATCATAGTGATTTTATACGTCTTTCTCAACCTTTGTGATGTAAACAAAAATCTCGAAACTATCATTTTTCATATTTGGCTTAGTTGACATCTAGGTGATTATGAAATGCACTTCCAAAACTCAGTTCAAATGAATAGGAATATTTTTAATCGCTCCAGGAGAAAAAAACGCACACTTTCCAATAACAAACAAATGTTTCTCTGAGATGCAAGCAAAGCAAACTAAATCCCCAATGCAGACTTTTCGCTAAGTAGGAAAGCCAGAAGCTGTGATTCATAGTTCCATATATAATCTGTTAGGTATCTTCGAGATTAGCCTGTCTTGAAATGTTTCAGGCACTATGTACTATACTTTCAGAAAGTATGTGGAAAATTTGGCTACAGATCTGATTGAAGATATAAGAAGAACCGGAGAGACCCTAAGATGCCTGTAAGAGTACTCTTTTCCTTTTAAAGTAAGAATCTCTTTAAACAATATTATTGCATTTGCAAGATACAATTTTTTGGTTAAGGTTTTTTCATGAAAAATTTCTTTGATAATTAAAGAATGGAATGGAAGAAGTGTAAATGAGATTTAAATAAATTATCATCTAACAAGTAGATAGCAAATTATTGCTTTTTGTGAAATGATTGCATCAATTTTGTAACATCCATGATATCGAATTTAGCATCATTAATTTTGCATTTAAAAGTACATACATGTTCAGGTTGTTTAATAATTTGTCTCTACATGTGCAGATATACTTTGATAAATTTGTTAAGGTCATGTTTCAGAAGAAGTAAACGTATTATTAGAGGCAATTTTCATACTTTTTACTAAAACTAGTTCTTTTCTTTTCCGTTGTTTGGGAGGAAAATGATAAGATGAGATATATTTGTGTAAAATAGAAGATATAGATAGAGGTTATTGTTAATGCATAAGTTCATCTGAATTATTCAACGACGAGATAATATTCCTGCCTATATAATTATTTCAATCAAGGAGTATGATAATCTACTAGGCATTGATTATGGAAACATAGATTTAAGCTGTTTGTGTCTTGAATAAAACAGCTGAATGAGAAAATAGTACGTCTTTCATAATTAACTGAAATTTTCACTCATCATGTAAATCGTGTATAATATTTATAAGAATGTTATCCTGTAATCCAGTTTAATTGAATATTATATTACTATGACTTTGTTATCACTAATCAAAATGTATTATGTATAATAATTTGATTAAATTAAAAAGAATATTTCATTTAAATAATTATTCATTATTATGTAACATAAGCCATGGATGAATTTTAAACACGATTTGATGAACTAATGTGAAATAATTGGACAGTATTTACAATTTTGCCATTAAAAATAGTTCCTTCTTATCTTACGTAATTTTACTAGAACTTTCTTATCTTCAATAATTTGATTTGATAACAAAAATACAAGCAATTGATAATTCAATTTGTTATTGATATATTTGATTAAAGCTGTACTAGATGAATTTAACCATGTTTGATGAAATTGAAATGAATTTGTGAATGTTGACTTTTTAATTAAATTTGATGTTTGTTCTTTTAAATTTAAAATTAAATCAATCTTGTCGACTACTTCTGAGAGTGATTTTTATCTCACACTTTCATAAACGAAACAATGTCAACACCATCATAATATCCATTTTTCTGAGAGGAGGAGAACGTATGAGTGTTTTAGAGTGTCCTATATGTGCAAAGATGCAAAAGGAAGAAATTGTCATGGAAAAGAGAGAGTGAGGTTTGTGTATGTAACTCACAAATGACGAAAGGCATTTGTTATATGTAAATCTCTTCAGGGATTTTAGGGATTATGCTGCCATTTGCGATGACATCTTGGATCTGTATATATGCCAATTAAACTGGTCTTGGTAATGAATACATTATTCTCTTCCTCCAAACAGGAAATAGACACCAATGTCATACTGGGCATAATGATTCAATACTGTTTTAAAGTGTCGCAGACTATCTGGGATGGCAAAATGGCAAAAATGTAAATCACTTTTCCTCTAAGGATACCTTGTCCACCCCAATGACACATATTTTTGCATTTATGCGGTGCAAGCAGCCAAATTGAAGAGCACAAAAGCAACCATATTACAAAACTGTCTTTCATAAAGTTGTATGATTGTTTTTGTATATCAATGAAAATCCATATCTCGAAAATACATTTCAACTTCCCAACTTTGTACTAAAAAGATCCCATCCAAATCTGGTTATATAAGGTATTCATTGGCTATTTTGGACACCACCATGGATTTCAATTTATATCCAAAGATTGGTAATAAAGATGGTGTAGACAAAACTCACGCAGAGCTCACTATTGCAGCCACATGCAGTTCAAGCATATAGCCCATTCTGATATCCCAATATGAATGTAATACGATACTCCCTTCATATTCATTGAATTGAAAACTTTCTGAAAGTTAATTTAAGTTGTCTGTAAATACTTTAAAAGAACATATTTTCCACTATCATGGCAATGGCATTTGGCACTTGTATTCGAAATGGACTTGGTTTCTGTGGCCAAGGAAAATATGCAAATTAAAAAAAATGTGAAGGTATAAAATATGTAAATTCATAACCATGGATTTAAAATGTATGTAACAAATGTTTTCCCATCTTACTATTCGACATGTAAATTACAACAAATCAATGTGGTAAAGGTGGTGACGTGTAAATAATGATCAAAATATTTAAACGGTTCAGCAATGCTCAAAATGTATAGAGCTAGAACATTCTGGGGCAATTTACTAGTAGTCGACGGCCTCATGTTTCATTGGAGAGTGAGAGATCCAAATAATTAGAGAGGAAAAGAGAGAGCAACAGAGAGACAGAGAGGGTAGGGGTGACGGAGTTTAGGGTGAACTAGGAGACCCGTTTAGGTCTCAACATGAAAAAAACAGTTATTGTATTCATGGCTTACAATGAAGAAAGTATATCATAAGGGACATGATAATAATAAGGAAAGGCAAATATATTAGCATTTTTTATATACCAACACCCGTTTCCGGATTATCCAAATTTAATGAGTAAAATCTGTCACCAAACTTGTTAATACTTATTTCCGACCTTTATTCAAAGCAATTTGATATTAAATACATGTTATACACATTTAGGGGGCTATGATAAAACATACTTTTCATATTGCATGAAAGTTCAGGAGTCGACTCGGTTGTCGGTTAACTTTTGAGATGGGTATTTTCATTGCTGCATATATACATATAATGTAGATTATATTGATCGCCTCTAATGGCCCCAATCATCTAAAACCCTTCCAACTATTAAATAACGGTTTTGAAATATCTCTTCCGGAGCGTTTTGCAGAGAAATTTCAGTCGATCACTGATGATATACAACGGTACATGTACATGCACAAACTGTAGGAAATAAAACCTTTCAATTTCATCGCTTATATTAGTCTTTTCTAAGATATCCCGACTAGCACTCGCTCAACTTTTGGTTCTCCCTTTAACAACATTTTCAGTTTTTAAGTTTAAAAATTACCTTTATTTGAATCACTTATACACTATTGGAACTCTGTGAATTTCAATTCCAGCCACAAATTTCTACGTATTATTAAGTTATAGCTAATTCACAGGTTTGATATGACATGATATATGATTAATTTAATTTGTACATATGGTTCAACTATGGATATTTTCTTTTTCTTTGTAACTCATGTACATGGATATGTATACGACATCTTATTTTGTTACCCACTTGAATACATTTGTAACATTGTGTTATGTCTTTGTTGTTGTTAATAAATTCAAATTCAAATCTATAAAAAAAAAATCAAAAAAAAAATCAAAACCAAAATTGCTGTCACATACCTCCTTGCTGCCTTCCTCACATGAGAGAAAAAAAAACACATAGTTTGCCAGGATGCAGCAAGAAACCATAGATTGGCTCTCTGGCGTATCGAATTTGGTGCCATCTTTCCACATTCAAATCAGTGACCACGAGATTGTTGTTGTGGGTTTGTTTGTTTTACCTGACTGCTAGTGGATAAGTCACCCGACTGCAGATCACAAGTCCCGCCGCGGCACTAATGTCATTTGGCAGGACGTTAATCTACATTTGCCACTCTCCACTCAGGTGTTAAATGGGTACCCGGTAGGATACGAAAGTTGATTTGTTTAGTTGAGCAAGTGTGTGCTTAAATGACGCCTGGCTGGAATGCTCCACAGGGAGTGGAGAATGTGCATACATTGTGTTCGGACAAGCAAGCCTGAATCCGATGACCGGGGAAATAATAAATCTGTAAAGCGCTTAGAGACATCATCGATGTACATGTATTAGGCGCCATGTAAAAGCGGAATATTATTAAGAAAGCATGTGCTTGTAAGTAAACACAAAATGTGGCGCTATACAATTAAATCGAAATTATTTAAATTATATAAGTCGACCGACTTGTTATTGACTGCTGTTACAATCATAATTGTTATTATTACTATTATTATTATTAATATCATTATCATCATCGTTAATACTGTTATTGCATATTTATCATTTATCTATTTGTGTACTTATTTATTCATTCGTTCATAGAAATAAACATCATTAATGTATCAATATAATTGTGAATCGAGAGCGTGTCGCTAATGTAGTTTGGAAGGAACAATCTGGAAGCAAAAGTTAACTGATTTAGGTAGCTGAAATAGCTATCACCTTAAATTACTGTTATTCCAACATTAACATTTAATTTAAATATTTGAGGGAATAATGTGAGATGTTTAATTCGATATGGAAACTTAATCATACTCATAGTAAACGCTAATGGCATGCTATTTTACATTTATTACCTTTATACTGATTCTTGACCCGAATTTGTGTGTGTTTTAGCTCTTTTGTAATTGTGATATTTTATATCGATTCTTTCAATTTTTTTAATGGAGTGATATACTATTGCTTGAAGGATATTAAGGATGATAAGAAAGTAGTCACACTTGTTTTTTTGTTTGTAATACAATAGTTTCATGCCTTCTCAGTTTATGTTATGTAATGAGAAGTGGGTATACTTGTCGATAACTGTATATTCGCATGTTATTAAATGTTCATAGTCCGTATTGGGTGTACGTCATATTTATTAGGCCTATTGTTTTAGCGGGCTAAGTTGTGTCGGAGTGTGTGTTAGTTTGAGCTTTGTATGAATGTTACTTCAGTGATGTGAGTAGTCGAGTATTTTTAAGAATAGAGAAAAATCAGTTCAGACAGTTAATATAGAGTTTAGAATATAGGCGGGTGTCCTCTGTAGGTTTTCAGCGTGAGAAGGGTAATGAATCACATTGTGTTACCGTAACTAACATATTTTAATATACGCAGGTAATCAATTGTTGTGCATTTATTACATATAGGCCTATACGCCAATGTTTATTTTGTATTTATATTATTTCATGTTCGCCTTCTCTCTCGGAAAGGAAGGAAGGGAAAAGTATAGTTTAGCACTGCACAGTTAAGCTTTATTAATATTCGCACCCTGTTCACGGTCGGCACCTAAATTATTGCCCACACCATCGATTGAACGGTCACCACCTACGAAGGAAGCTGTGAAACTCAGTGGCGACCATTCGAGGAGCAATATTGAAGAAAGTTGAAACACTGAAGGGACTAAATCAATCTTTGAGCCAGAGGAAAATAAACAGCGCCACCTAATCATCATTGATGAAAGTATGATGCTTAACGCTTCTTATACCATGTTTCATGGACCATGTTAGAAACAAATACAAATACGTCCAAAAATTGAACATTTCGCTTTGAGGTTTCCCTTTGTAGGTGCCCCTTTTTTCAAGAAAGTGCCCTTTTTTGTTGGTGACTCCCCACTTTGGACGACGCTCCGCCGCCCTGGTTGGAAACTCAGACTGGCCTTTTACCCTTTAAAGGGCAAGTCCACTCCAAAAATAACTTACTTTTAATAAAAGCAGAAAAATCAGACAAACCAATCAAAAAAAGTTTGAGCAAAATCGGATAACTAATAAGAAAGTTATGAATTTTTGAAAAAGTATGTAAAACTATGGAACAATGAGAATCACGACACAAATTGCCAAGATGGTTATCAGTTTGTGACGTCATGTCCTCACAACTTATCAATTGCTTTATATAGTTTAATCCCATTAATTTCCCTTTTATCCCCAAAACTTGATTTCCCCATGCCTTTGCCCAGGTTATATGATTTGTATCATATTGCGTGCATGACATTTCCCAAAAATGTTATGAATTTTGAAGAATTGATACTATTTTCTGAATATTGTATTTCATAATTATTGATTTTTATATAAATAGTTTATCAAAATTCAATTTTTGTCATGATTTAACTGGACAAAATTACTCTTTATTTGTGCATCCACACAAAAACATATTACTAACAATCTAACTTGGATGCTGGTGTGAAGAAATAAGATTCTTAGGGTGAAAATAGGAAATTTATATTATCAATATAAAGAAAATAATTAGTGGATAGTGAGGACCATACGTCACAGACTCATGAGTGAGTTGCCAATTTGTGTAGTGATTTTCAAAGTTTTCATGTCATTAAAAATTCATAACTTTCTTATTAGATATTCGATTTTGCTCAAACTTTTTTTGATTGGTTTGTCTGATTTTTCTGGTTCTATTGAAAGTAAGTTATTTTTGGAGTGGACTTGGGCTTTAATGCTTCTTGTCACGAGAGAACAAATCCAATATTGGCACCCTGCTATCGAAGTTTAAAAGAAGGTTCAGTTCTGCTATATATGTGACAAAATAATCTTTCAATTTATTTAAACGTGTATATTTGTTTTATGTTAGCGTGAAAGAAAATCATAGAAGATGTCCTCATAGTCAAATTATGACAATAAATAGCTGAAATATTTGGACCCAACTTTCATGCCACATGATCGGGTAGTTCCATATATAGACATATTTCTTTGAGCAGAGCATGGGACTTTATAAGCAAGGGTGAGTCAATTTATTTATTAGTATTTCTTATTGGTTTACATAATCAAATTTTCCCATTGCTTTCACACTTTCTTTCCAAATGCAATCGCATGACCAGAACCTTATCCTTCAACAAAGTATTTTTTTTACTCACATGAAATGGCCTTCTTATCAGATTAAATAGCATCAAGAGGCTCGTTTCGCTTGACTTTTCCCTAATCCTGTCTAAACCTGATTAAGACCCCTATATATCATCACCATAGACTGGATTATACCCGTACATCATTGTTTCGTGGGCCTTTTTTCTCAAGGGTCAGCACGGAAAGTGGTGTCAAAACGAATAGTGTGATTCTATATTTTAATTTATTCATGAAGAGTAGGCAAAAACGCTTTCACAGTTAATCATTTTTTATATCAATTTGAGGAATTCAATGGAGCTTTGATTGCTGCATCACTGTTTTACTAGTTTGGGTGTTTTTTCTTCTTCTCTTCATATATAGTTTTAGAGATTGATGATCGGACATTTTCAGCTACGGGATGCCCGAGAGGCGGGGAAACATGAAAAAACACACGATATGAACCCCTCCTACCCAATCACTCCACAGCTGCGTTCTCTCGTATTTCATCTACCTCGGAAGACCAGCACCCCCTCCACCACCACCACCAATACCACCCCACATTACACTATTAAACTGCATATGCCCTCAATTGGTTTAACCTACCCTTCGCTATTTAACAAGGTAGTGAGTGTATCATTCGAGGCTTCTGTGTCAATTGATTTAACCTACCCTTCGTCATTAAAACAAGTAGTGAGGGCATCATTCGAGGCTTCTCCGTCCATAACACATGCACCAAAGAGGACAATTCAGATACTGAGACTTTTGAAAAGGCAACCTATATCGAAGAAGTGTGTGAGTTTTCAGTTTTATTTAGCTAATGATTTAATTCAGATTCTAAAGGCCTGTGGGGAAAGAGAGAGAGAGAGAGAGGGGGTGATCGAGCTGACAAAATGGCGTTTAAGCGAAGAACTGATGATTCGCTTCATATATACATCATGCGAATGTCTATTCCTATTTAAAATTTGAAGAAAAAAAGTTTTGACACCAAATAAGTTTAAAATTCTGACGGCGTTAAAGAAATTCTTGTAACAAGTCTTTACTCACTGTGACATAGATGTGATTTTTTTTATTATTAGTATGTGCTGTTCAATCGATATCAGAGTCTTATAACCACTTCATAATAATAATCTTAGAATAAATTCGGAACTGCCATGTGCAAGTACATTCATGATTAATGTTAATGTATACAGTACCGAAGTGCTAACGTCATATTCGATCGTCGCCTCGGTTACTGGTTCCAAATAACAGAGCCTGCGCATGAGGTTCACCGCGACATCATTCAAGCAACGGGCTGGAGCAGGGCAAATTCAATGTTTGGCACTGGTGATCACCACGCCACTAGGGACTTTTAGATTTGCACGACGAGAACGTGGACTGCCAAGTGTGCAGTGCCCGACAGTGCCTTAAAAGGAAGTCACATTGCCTTAAAAGGATGTCAACGTAGCAGTCCACGTTCTCGTCGTGCAAATCTAAAAGTCCCTATTGTTTAGCACAAAATTGTTTGGAAACAGCTACCTTGACAACGTGGCTAATATGACGTCACACTTCGGAACTCTACGAAGCTCGTCATTAAAACAAAATTCCCCATTCCCATGATGTTTAATTCCTTGCATTTGGTTACAATTATACAAACTTGTATCTCAAAGCATTCGCTTGGATCCAGCTGAGGCATGCGGCTTGTCATTGTTCAGAACTCATCTGCCCTTGACGAAGGAATTATTTAATGAAAGTTGAACATTGGTTAATATGTCGGTCAATTGAAGTTGATGTCGCAGAAGCATGCACTGTCCCGTTTACATGGTCTCATTAGGGACTTTTAGATTTACACGACGAGAGCGTGGACTGCCGCGTGTGAGACTGTGTTAAGGCACTGGGCCGTGCCCGGCAGTGCCTTTAAAGGACGTCACGTGGCGGACCACGTTCTCGTCGTGTGAATCTAAAAGTCACTAATATTAATCCAGTGAGCCGGGTTTGATCTCCGCCGGACATTTTTTCAATCTTTTTCAATCAAAAATGCCAAAAGGGAGGACAGTAATGGGGAATTAAGCTACGCAACCATTATTCTCTCATTTCATTTCGCATCTCATATATTTATGTATATAAGATTGAAAGCCCTTACTGAGAAGTCCATATATTTTCTCTCTGTCTCCCCCTCTCCAACCAACTTTTAATTTTTTTTATTTTGCCTCACATACTTTCTCTTCTCTCTCTTCCTTTCGTTCTACATCACCCCTCTCTCAGTTAAATCTATTTCTTAGTTTTTCATAAAAAAAGGAATCAAGAAAATGCGTGCATATCGCCCCTAACATTTTGTCTTTCTCCCTCCCCCCTGTATCTCTCCCTCTTTCTTCATCTAGCATTGTTTTTACATGAAAAAGGAAATAATAAAATGAAAGAAATACTGTGGTTTCTTGTATAACGCCACCAAAAGGGATTAATGTCTATAACCCCTAATAGATTTCTCTGCCAACCCACCCCACCCTTCCCCCTCTCTTGTTTTCATTACCTCGATATCGTTCAACCTAATAATGACTTGCCAGTTTAACATAGAATATAAAAAAAAAGAAAATGGCAACAAGAAACAAACTAAGAAAAAATACCCACAAACATACATGCAAAAAATAAAAAATAACGAACAAACCAATAGAAGAGCAAACCACTGACAGCAAATGAATAAAGAAATACCATGATTTCCAGTATAGCGCCACCATAAGGGAGTCACATCTCTTGCTCTGGATCTTTCTCTTTCTCACGCACAGAACCAAGTCAGACTTGTGTTCCGTAAAGGCCCATTACATGCGAGCGTGTAGTCATCTCCCAAGCCGTTTTATTCTAATTGAGAATGTGTTGAATCTTGCAGGGGGTACAAACTTACGACAAGATGAAACGCACTCTGTTTTAAATGACAAGACATTGATGCCCGCATTGAGACGCACATTGTACTTTTTGACTGCCTTATGTAATGCCATTCAATGAAGAGAAAGGGGGTCTCTATGACTGTGCAACGCTTGGCATTGTGATCGGGTTTGTTTATTCATATTTCTCCGTTTTTATATATTCATATTGCCGATCCGTTTTATACAACAAATTATTCCTGTTTTGAAGCTCGTGCATTGCACCCGGTTAAGTCACAATGAACCGGATAATAAAATCAACAAGTCTCGTTCATCAAGTCATTATCTTATCATAAAAGATGTTGTATTGCCCTTTGCGACCGACCCAAAAATATTTCTTCTTTTTTAAAATCGTTTTTTAGAGATAGAAATGTTTAATGAATAAAACAAATATGTATCAATGCATTCAAAACTGAGAAATATCAGCCCAAAGAAGGAGAAGAAAAAAAAGATTTCCCACCGACCGACCCATGTTTCGTCACCTAAAGGGCAATACAACATCTTTTTGTTTAGGCCTAACCTGCGTGCCATACATAATAACTAATGCACTCGCAAAACCGTATTACTTGTATATCACAAAGGAGCAACAAAAACCACGTAAACTTGTATAACGCCACGTCCCAGTGTGTTTCTTCCGCTCCTTTCAAATCTCTCTCTCTCCCTCTATAATGCTCACTCTTTATCTTTCACATCCTCTCTCTCTCTCTGTCTTTCGAATAGGGCCATTCAACTTGTACACGCGCGTGTCAATTCCAGGTTCATGGACGTATTAATCTGCATTAACGGGAAGCAATACGGCGGCGCTCTCTCGATTGTTCTCGAACCAGCGGATCACTCTTTCCACACAGCCTGATCATACTTGCAGCCTGAGCGCGCGCCAGGCTGACGCATGGCAATACGAGCCGAGTGTTGACGGACTCGCGCCTTTTATGCGCCGCACGATTATGGCGGGAAAGCGCATTCTAATGTTATCGCGATCAACACCATTAATAATTGAATTCCACTTCTAGCCCAAATTATCGATTAAGAGAGAAAATGGAAAGAACTTTGAAATACCTGTGTATGAAACGGAACGGGGTTTTTCATAATTCTGTGAGATGTGTATTGAATTTTAAAACGACATTTGGATGTTTCATGGTAGACAGCTACAAAACAATTTCGTTTCTTGTAGGATTCGACGAAATTTTATGTTGTAAACATCAAGGTAACTTAACTTCAGCGTGAACTCAAATATCAATGATAGTAAGTATCATAAAATAACTGCACATATTAATATGAATATTAATATATTTTTATCAATTGATTGCACGTGGCAGAAAAGTCTTAACAGAGGGAAAACTCTTCATTAAATGCCTGGCTTACTGCATGATTGCATATCTATATTTCCCCTTTTACTTTCAAGGAGAGTATGGTTTCTTCAGAAAGTAAAAAAACGACCAATTGTAGGTCCGAGTCAGATTGTTTCACCTAGTTGATATCAATAAAACGCATACCCGGCTTTGGAAATACTGAAATGAATTTTAAGTGGTAGGCTTACTCTATTTATATAATAATGATACAACCTTGATATGATCACGAATACTAAACTAATATTGTGTCATATCCTTATGAAATTCGTGGATTATGAAAACCGCACTTCCAAATAGCCTAACAGGTTACCTGTTCTGAAATAATGTATCATTTGCAGACGGCACTTATTTAGCAGTAGGAAGCCGATTGGAGACCGTGATTTTCCGTACTACAGGCTTTACCCATCGCGGAGGGATACGTACCATATTCATACTTCGAAGTAAGATAGAACTAAAAGGAATATACTTCCTAATGAATTGTCCAGGCATCGTTTGTGTTATCATTGACATATTATGACAAAGAACACGAGACTCGCAACGTGATCATTTGGTGGACGCCTATGATCGATTTCGTGGACGACAGGTGAAATATGGGGTTCCATTAAGACGACATGTGGCTTGCGTTGATTCAGTAATTTGCCTCCAAAAGAAGGTATCGTGTTGAATCTGTGCGATCTCATTGGTTGAAGGTAGTGAGACAGTGCGCACAACCGCTTACTTGTTGTGCATCTTACCGAAAACTAGTCCCCGCAAGCGGGTCGTCGTTCCGTTGCTGTCTGCTCTGATCTTTTTTTTTGCAAAACGGATGTATTTTTGCAAAAACGGATGTATTGAAGCAAATTTGGTCAAAACTATATCACAAGTGTTTCTTGAAGCCAAGGATCACCACGTCTTCAAAATGGATAGAACCTGCAATAAAAGGATTTGTGAGAAAAAACACATTGCGACCGTTGTTCATAAAGGTGCGCAAAAATGTGTATGGACTCTATTGCTTGGGATTACCTTTCTCGTCATGGCAAGTAAGTCTCTCTCCCCATCTCTCTTCTTGTTTTGTTTATGTTTTTGTTTATTTATTTGGTGAATATAAATCATATCATCAGGTTATTGTGTCAACAGAATTTTGGTATATAAATTTCTCCAACAAACTTTTAACATGTGTAATGATAATCACAATACTAGGATATATATAGCACCTTTTCTAGGGGTTACAAGGCGCTGTCCCTTAGTCTAAGGACAAATTATTAATGGTAGAGGTACATTTTCAGCCATTGTTTTGAAGAAGTCAGGTGAAGTAGTATAACTCAGAAATAAAGGGAATTTGTTCTATAGGCGTGGAGCAACGGAATGAAAGGATTTGAAGCCAGCCTGTTTCCGGTATTTAGGAATGACATAGGATCGAGCTGATATAGATCGAAGAGCGTAATGATGTTCTATGTTGTTGAACGAGTGAGAAGATGTATAGAGGAAGTGTGGTTGACAAGGATTTGAAAGTTTGAACAAGTATCCAGTATTGTATTCTTTCATTAACTAGAAGCCAGTGTAGTTCGTTTAACAATGGGGTAGCAAGGGACCGTTTCGGTTTTTGAAAAATTAGCCGAGCACACTTAATCAAGAGACGTTCGAGTCTGTCGAGGTCCTGCTTACTGATACCCCCGAGCAAGCATCCACCATAGTCAAGCTTGGAGAGAACAAGTGCTCTAACAACACCATGACGTGTGTCTTGATCCATGTACCCTCTGATGCGATTTAGATTGAAAATTTGCCAGTTGAGGGTACGACATATTTAGATGACGTGGTTAGACATTCTCATTTCCCTATCAAACTTTACACCCATGCAGTCACTGATTGTTTAATACGAAAGTAGTGTTCAGAAAACAAATTTGAATGAATATCATCTTGTCTTTTGTCACAAAAATATCATCAAGTACCTGAAGATATACTAGCAAGAAAACTGATCTTACTCGAATACGAAATCAGTTGCTACAGGTTTTATACACGAGGAGGAGGATGAACTTTCTGGGTAACTGACTTTGCTTTGTGTTCATGGGGTTGGCATATAATTTGAATTCATACATACATCACGATTACAAGTTCATCATTAATGCCTGGTTCATACATGAAACGTAGGGGCGTGACAGAATCACTACAAGAAAGACTCTAAGACGAATGATTTGAATGTTACGAGCTACTGACACTATGCAATCTTGTTCCAGTTTGGATGTCAAATGCCCGAGGTTGATTGACTACTCATATTTTATTTGTAATAACTTGATAATTAAGCACATCCGTACTTGAAATCGACAGTTGTTCTGTCATTGAGTTTTCAGAAAAGTGTGGGTGTATGTTTGCGTATATGTGGGTGAACGCGTAGAATGAATAGCTCCAGATCGCAAATACTATGGTATTACGTCACTAAATTAACTTATGGCATTACCTATTACAAATTTATTTCTATGTTATGTTTTTTCTACTGTGTAATTGCGAACAATATGAACGTCAGTTTTGGAGAGGAAAACAAACTTAGGGTTAACCGCTGGTCATCCCAGCAGTCCCTGTGAGGAGAGTTCTAACTGGGTCTATAAAATTGCTTCACGGCTGCTTAGATTATGACAAAATCTCCTTTTTTGATAATGAAATATGGTGAGATGAGAAAATGTAATTTCGAACATTGTTTTTGGCATTTTATCAGGGGTATACAATTTTAAAAAGAATTAGGTATAATGGTTAGTATACCCTCATCTCCACTTCTTGAAATGTTGACTTTTTGACTAGAATCCTATTATTCATTTTATGAATTACTAGTATATAATAGAAGAGAAGTCATAATCTGGTGGATACATCACTTGACTATAAATCACATGGTTCGTGGTTCGAATCCCGCCGCGGCACTAGTGTCCGTTGGTTAGACATTAATATACATTTGCCACTCTCCACCCGGGTGTAGTAAATGGGTACCCGCTAGGAATTTATTCTTTGAATGATTTAAGTGTCTGAGGGCAGCTGTGCTAAAGCCAGGGTAATAATACTTCTTTGTAGAAGTAGCTTAGGCTAAGCATTCATCTGAAGCGAATACTCTGTTGATACCGCGTTGCAAGTATTCATTGTCTCCGCGGCAAAGATGTTTCAGCAAAAGGCTGAACTTTGAAATTACATTACACAGATGAGAGTCAATTCTTCGTAATGGCTAGGTAATTGAAGGCCGTTATTTTTAAGTGCACATCAATAATTTTCGCTCAGGGTGAGATGGAATTTAGGACTAGATGTTGGGAGAAAAAGTCTTGCGCGGTGTGTGTGTGTGATTGAATGCGTATATCGCAGGCCTACGATCAACCCTTTGAGTAAAATATGTTTATTAATAGATTGCCTTAGCTTTAAACCAGTGTGAATTTTGATACATTTTGATGATTTATTTTGTAAAACATAGTAGGAGGCGGGAAATGAATAAGACGATTTGAAATCGAGGGAAACTGTTGCACTTGTTCGATATGGATTAGACAATTACCGAAACAACATTATCTAGTGTTTCATACGGAAAGATATTCTGCAAACATAACCATCTTTGTTTAATGAACACGAACACCTAGCCCTGTTACGTGCTTTTAATTTATAGGAGAAACCTATCCAATGTTGCATTAACTATCATTGGATTTTAGGCGAAGCGCATTTTGAACTCTCTACCCCTCCAATCAAAGTATGTTATATTTGAAATGGAAATTGCTTTTGCACTATTTCTGAGAGGTGATGATTGGGTATTACACGTTCTGGATACAACCCCCTGCCCTGACGACCATTACAAAATAAATCTGTAGCTACCAGAGCGTTAAAAGAGTTACATGTGTCAATTTACGACACTATACACCAAGCTTTCGTTCATTGTCAGAACAGTAGGAAGGGAGAAAAAAATAAAAAAATAAATAAATAAAAATAAAAATAAAAATAAATCTGTAGCTACCAGGGCGTTAAAAGAGTTACATGTGTCAATTTACGACACTATACACCAAGCTTTCGTTCATTGTCAGAACAGTAGGAAGGGAGAACAAAAAAAAAAATTAAAAAAAAAAAAAAAATCAATTTTTAGCAGAGGTCAGTCCAATATTTCAGACAAATAATAAACCCACAGTGTGAAAAAAGAACGGGTTGTTAGCACCTACTGGGTTTAGTTCCCACGTTACAATTTGATGGAATACAGAGAAGGAAATCATTTTCTTCCAGGATACAATTAGTTCTTAATTTTATTTAAAAAATCATTTTCCTTCAGACTATTATTGTCTGGTAATGAAAAACGTTGCCTACCGTAGGATAAATGTTTAAAGGGATACTAAACCGTCCACTTTTATTTCTTTTCTATGAAAAATAAGCAAACGTTTTGGAATTTGGATGTGTTTTGTTTTTGTTTTACTATATCTTATTCGAAAATGCCGGACAATCGTTAGTCTCAGTATCTCATCAGAATAGTGACTTAATATACAATTGCATCAATTCTGTTGTCTTTGTTTTGCTTTGTTTCATTACAATTTAGTTCTGCTTTGCAGGGTGATATCTTGAATGATAATGCTGACTGCTTTGCTGATAAATTCAATATATCAAATCACCTTCACCACTCTCCCATCAACCAATCATGTAGCAAGTGCATACAGCGCAAATATCAGCAAATATCAGATATTCACCGTAAATGATTGTTTTCCATGTTTACTTGTCGTTTTCAAACCAGAATGTAACAACCGAATAAGCAGTTAGAAACATCCGTTCATCAGTTTCTCTGTGCCGTACATATTTAATTACGGGTCGCTCGCCAACCTGGATTAGTGTAAATTGCCTTGTCTTAGAAAACGTTCGGGTGAGGGGAATTCATGACGAGAATCTTTCCTTACGGAGCATGCAGTCCCGGCATGCAGTTCTCCTGTAGACGCTGGAGGGTGCGCGCATTACATAAGACCTGCGCATCATAAAGTGAAGTCTATTCAGGTTGATTGAGAACACCTGTTAATAACGGGTTAAAACCCAAATGGTGTCATTGTCTCATGAGAACTAGTCTGTAACTTTTATAAGTGAAGGAACATAAAAGCTGCTTAGAAATCATGATAATTTTTTTCATTCACCCTGTGGCAAAAAGGCCTACGAGCATAAATGATATAATATAATTTTTGGCACGCTTCCTAATGTACGCACTGGATTCTGAGAAGGAAGGACTTAGCGACAAGCATCCGGTTGGCAGCAGAATTAATTAGCATATTACTACACAAATTGATGATGTATTAACATTCTAAGCTGAAATGGGGAGCCTGAGGAATCGGCAAATCACGTAGAAGAACACACATATTCCGTACTGGACTGAGGACAAAGGGAGAGATTGAGTGATGATTGTCATAGTTGTTACTAAAAAACTATCTAACATTATGCATGATTAATCAAAAATATCTTAAAACCATGAGAAATCAATCTACATTATTTTAAACAACTTTACAATTGGAATATAATTGTGAATTATGTACAATATAATTTGATTGCCAAATCAGAACTAGTTATTGTGTCTAGTCACGATCGCATTATTGATGTTCATGCCATTATTAAATGACATCCGTTTCATATCGTACGTGTGTGACTATAAATTTGTTTTTAATTCTTCAAACGGATGGAGAAATCAAAGACTCAAAACCAGGGCACAAACAAAAGTCTTTACGGTCGACACCTCAAATGTCTGATGGTCTATTTGTCTCCAAACCCCAGAAGAGTTTTGAAGTAAAGAAAATGGAAGGCGTGCTGTTAAATGTATCAAGTAAAGATTTTGCGTCGCCGAATTGAAATTGATTAATTGGAGGTAATATTGATATAAATATGGAAATTCTAGTGACGGCAGTAGTAAAAGTGATCGTGAATGTATAATATTGATTAGAAAAATAATTATAGTGTTAATGTTATTGATTATAATAATGGTGAATGGATGATGATTATGATGATGACAATAATAATGATAATATTACTAATAATGACACAACTACCAATAATACTATACTACTACTCGTAACATTGGAATAGATATTATAATTCATTAGATTAAAAACCAACAATTAAATAAAATGAAAGTGATTTTGGTGTTTGTGCGTGTGTATAGTGCTCTCATCCGCCATGTAATATTGTTTATGGTGATCTAATATGTTTGAATACCCTCGGCTACCACCTGGTTATAGCTGATCGGTCGGTATAGGCTTAACCGTATCAGATACAGACGGCAAATAAATCCCATATTTGGCTATGGGTGGACACTATTGTATCACTAAAAGAGAGTGAAAATAAAGACAGATGGAGAGCCTTTATGCGAAGATAAAAGATTGTGTAGTGCTATGGAATCGAAGTTTATATACAGTGAAAAGAAAAATTGTTTCGAAATATTGTTTTCTCTCATGGATAGTCAATATGATATGCTAATCTTTGCATAATCAAACGGGCAATTTAAAGAGGAATATTATGTAACTCATTTAACTTTGAATAATTGGACGGCCGATTAAAAGATGAATGTTATGTAACAATCCTCCTAAAATACCCGCTTGATTATGCAACATCTGATACGAATTTATCATTTCGTATTGCACCTGTGTGATTTATTTGTTGATCATTTTTTTCATGAACTGTCGGGGGAATCAAAGACTATAATTCTAGGCACGAGTGATCTAGACAGTCGATACCTCGAGATATGTGAATATGATTTAAAACAAAAGATAATGGAAAGCATTTTGTTAAATGTCTAGCACAAAAATATGTGTCACGGATTCGAAACTAATGAATCAAGCAGGTAATTCAAAGAGAAACGGAAGGCCTATTACGAGATCAGAATTAAAAAAATGAAAAAGAACTAAATTTCATCAGTTTTTGTGTTGCCGTTTTTGTTCTCAAGTTATGCTTATACTCATCTTCTTTATAATAATAATGATATGAATGATAATAATGATAATAATAACAATAATTATAATTATTATGATACTACTACTACTACCGCTAATAATGATAATAATAACATAATGGGTTTCTTATATAGCGCTCATGTCTGTCAGCCTTGACACTCCTGGTACTCCACAATTATGCAGCACGGCTGTACGGTAATCTTGCATTTTATCCAAAATATTCCTGCCAGGTCCCAATTTACCTCAGTGAGGCCAATGTAGATTATTGTCTTTCCGAAAGACGTTGGTGCTGTGGTAAGGATCGGAACCCCGTACCATCTGATTCACAGTCCGGCGACGTATCCACTGGTCCATAACACCCGTGCATATTGTACGAGGTAATTCATCTAACTGTAAAATGTTCATGATAACAAATAGATAAAGAAATGTCGGGGAGAATAGAATGATCGCCTAATTTGAACGCATAGATGCATTTCTCCAAACACAGAAATAATAAGTCCACATCTACACAAGACAATAGATGACTGTGGATTATTCAATATTTGGCATTTAGAAAATACAGTGTTTTATTGAATAATAATAGAAATTACAAATAATAATGCTAGGCCTATGTCTATTTACAAAGCGTTTTTATTTTTTAATAAACAAATATATTCTACAATCATCAATACCTTTTGTGGTAAACGAGGTATGTCTTATATAAAGCATATACTCTCGGCGAGGTTTACAAATTAGAACGAGACAAACGACAGGCTAGTCAGAAGGCAGAATTGGGGCGAATATACACAGGTGCTAGAGCCATAAAGGGAGGGTAGAATGTAAATTTGTGGATAGTTAGGGTTTCGCTGGGCCATCAAATGTGGCTGCCAGTGACAGAGCTCCATTACCAGATGGGACAAATGTACTGAAACAAGAGTGAATTAGAGACAAATTAGTGATTAGCTCGTGATGAGCAAGAATTGGAGCAGTCCTGTCTTTATCATTATGGTGCAGGTACATGGGACGTTGACGAGCCTCATATTTGTACTTTTGAAAAAATAAATGCATTTTCAAGCAATTTCTTAGTAATCCAACACAGTGGAATGCCGTTCTTTTGTCCGTTTTTTAAAAATTGAATCGGGAAATGTAACCCTGTTCCTGATAAAAGAATATAGATTCAATGAAGCCTTATTGATAACCAAAGCTGGATGCATTGTAAGAAAGACATATCTTGGCGAATCAAGGTTTATTTCTCGGGTGATATGTCATTTTAAGTGTTTATAATGCCAATAAAGGAAAAGTCAAATCTGTCAAAAACGATAAGTACAAGAGAGAGAGAGAGAGAGAGAGAGAGAGCGGCTTGAGGGGATAGAGAGGGCTAAATAACAAGAATAAAAACAAAGCAAATCAATTAATATGACAAAACCCGTTGTGGCCAAGGTGTGTCTAAACACGCATATGACCGGTAGACGGGTTATAAAGAGAGAGAGAGAGAGAGAGAGAGTGTGTGTGTGTGTGTATGTTTGTGGGAGAAGGGGGCATACTTGCATTGAAAGGATTTTAATTATTCTTTGCTTCCCTGGATCCTCTGAGGGTTATTATATACATGTATATATGCCTTGATGATATGATTACATTTAAATAAATACCATTACAGAATTAAGCCAGTTTCTTTTCACGTCGTACCAAGTTCTTTACTTGTTACAAACTATAAGAAAGTGTTGAACATCTGGGCAACAGTTTGCCAGCTCCTGAATTAAAGGCCGTGTGATTTAAGCTACATGCAATTAATAATACTTCTGCGCTTCGGCTCTTTGCATGACAACTACTTTCTTAAATAATCTCTTGGGGTAGCCCACATATACGCATGACCACCAAACTGGGTGATTACTAAAGCATTTCGTTCACATTGCCCCGGCAAAGAACATTATCGAAGGTAACAGAACAATCCAAAAGGGGGAAAATCTGCAGACAATTGTAACAGTTGATATAGGTTATATAAATCCACGTATTTCCAATAAAAGTCACACAGAGAAGAAAAACAGGCCTCAATAGCTTTGTTGGCGGGAGAAATACATTTTCAAAAGAAGATCATTATACAATAAATGTGGTAGTTTGTATAAGTGATTGTAATACGGAAACTGATTGATACCTGCAATTTCCATTTTCTATCTGCAAAATTTTTAAAGTAAAAAAGGAGCATTTTATCGTTGCGTTGTAATATCAATATCAATCAACAACCATTGCCATGCATGTAATAGGTGCTACGCAATTCTGTTAACGCCCATGTGGAATTGACCAGTGCTGGACCTCAAGCAAGAAGGGTGCACGATCACAGCTCGGTGGCAGTGTGAAGGCTTGATAACCAACACCACGTGATCTATATTTCACACCAGTCTGACGCGCTCTGACACCGCATGTGCGCACAGGGTATCAAACATTCATAGGACCACGTAATGAGCTGGTGAGGCCTTGTAGACCTTTTGTCACCTTCCTGATTATCCCTGACATCCCTGGCTGTCCTCGCTAAGGTAACACTACAAATCAACCAGTGATGATGTATGTATCATTTAGAGCAATCATTGTCTTTTGGAAATAATTCATTTTTTAATAGAAAAAGTCGCCCTTCTTGAGACACTAACCCTTAAAATGCTACAGATGCAGAAACAAATTCTCCCCAAAAAAACTCATAGAACAAATTTTAGTCGATAAGGACAAACAAGCCTGTTTACATCAAGCATGTTGTTGAAATCAAATACTACAACCGGGAGCGTCGCTAGAATATTTTGAATAAGAAGAGATGTTGGACGAAATGTTTGCACAATTTTTTTCCTCCGAAAATTCTGCAATTTTTTTGGTGCGATTCCATTACATGTAAACGACCCAAAATGAACAGTTCGATTTTTATTTTTCCTTTTTGGATGACTATTGTGTTATTGATTTAAAACAGCCGTGAATTTGTATCGAAAAAAAAACTACCTGGCCCATCAACAATAAAAGTCAGATTCAATAACTGTATATAAAAAACGGACATCTACACTTATGATCGGCGAATGTATAGACAGCCACAGACGTAAACGTTTGTTCCCACCCCCCCAAAAAAAAAAAACACATAAGAAATAGGGGAGAGCATACAGAGTAGAGCTCAATTTAATCATATTCATAGGATGTCTCTCTGGGTTTGGTTCTACGGATGAGACAGGTGTTGATATGACTGCCTACGTCACAGAGATTGGGAGAGAATCGGCTCGGGATCTCTACAAAAGACAAAAAATTATGGTTATCGTGTATAGTCATATGCTTAGTATTTTTATAATATTTCCTTCATCTGTCCTTCCTCAAGCGCAATAGGCCTTTCGATTTCACCCTCTTGATGTGTTTTTAAATTCATTATTAAACTATATTCCTTTTCGCTAATGCTGGAAAATCTAAACGCCTCTATTCATAATTATGATCACCATGTGTGTTATAAACTGCAGGTATGAGATTATATAGGGATAGAGAGAAATAGAGATTTGGGGGTAGGGCGAGAGAGAGTTTTATCATACGTAGTTGCTTGAAAAAGTGCCAGTTGCTCATTTTCTTTTCTCCGACGTCTAGTGATTTTCCAGATGGCAAATTAATCACTGATGTCACACAACCCTTCAAGAACGAACAGTAATTTTGCTTCAATATTGCCTAGAGAAAGTTCTCGCTTTCCTGAGCAGGGAAAGAGTGAAAATATAAAGATACAAATTTCAGAGCAGCTTTAATCAAAACTCTCTTTACATCTCTTCTCGATTCCGACGGACTAGCACATTTCTTTTAAGTTATAAAGCCAGAGTGTCAATAATTCACATGAAACACATGAATTGTACTGGCACACTTAGACTGGATATCAAAGTAACGGTGATAATGACAAAAATGTTTACATTATTAATTCGAACCAAACTATTTTCTAAGCCAAAGTCAAATTTCTGAAATTATTTACGAGGGTATTACTGTTTTAAAAAAAATCTGTTCTGGATAGGTTCATCTTCAAAATGCGATAATTTGTTGCTGAGCACTGGCCCTCTAAAATTCGGGATGAGTGATCTTTAGGAGATATCTTCATTACATTTTCTTGCATTGAATTGGAAAGAGATCATTCAACCAAACTTAGGGTTGCCAAACCATTTCATTCCAAACCTGAGAATAGGCAAATTTTACATTATTCTACCCTCCACGGCAAGTTTTTGTTAATAAAGCCGTCAAATTTAAGAAAAAAATATATAGGCTTTTTAAATGTATTAACATGTGCAGTTAACAAGTGAATTATTCCTCCCCTTGTATACTTGAGGTTTCTGTGTGTTTTCGTACCTCAAGAATAAAAGTTGAACTGGTTTAATTGAGGCCTTTGGTGAACACTTTTAGATGTAAGCATTAATATGTTATATTCTCGAGAAAGATTGAAAACTAAAAAACTTGGTTAGGATATGAATAATTGAGTTGTTAACTGTATGTGTCATCATAACAACAATATTTGAGGTTTAATCTATATTTTCCTCGACAAAAATTATGTGTGTGTGAGGAACGGTGTGGGTGCGTGCGCGGCTGCGTTTAAACAGTACAAATACTGATAATATCAACGACATTTTGAACGATGCCACTTTTTTGATTGGGTAGCATTGAATTCTCGTGTGTGTGTGATTGGGTTTTTACAGACGTGTATCAATCAGATATGATTATTTACGTCTGGGGACCGACCTTTAACGTCACCATCCGAAAGACGTGACTCAGTTTCGAACCTGCGTCCTCGGCTGAATCAGTTTGTAACTTCCACTGTTAGCTGGATTACAGGCGCACGCCACCTATCATCATGGGGGCTTATGAATGATTTAAATCTAAGGAATGATACCATTCATTTTCTTTACGATATCATCAGTATTCAAGTTTGGTGTAACGCTGTATGCGACGAAATCCACTACTTCAATCCCTGCCGTACCGGGACAATCAGTTTTCATAAACATATTAGTTTCCCTCTTATCAGGGTAGCATTATTGTAAGATCAGTGGTAAACTAGCGGATCATAAATGGATATTGAGATATGGGGAGGTAATAGGGATTATCTATGGAATATCTACATTGAATATGGATTTTTGTCGTCAGGTTATACTCACTATACTGGGAGAAGAAGTTCTTCCGGTGTTTGTAAGCAGACCATGATCTTGCGGCATTTACATAATGTACTCAAGCTAGGTGATCGATTTCACTTTCTTATTATAGGCGAAACCTTGCGGGTCCATCTTTTATTTGTTCGAAAAGTATGTATCTTTAATTTATATCGGCACAATGCCGGGTAAACAAGAAATAGTTTCGGCCATGCGCACACTGCTAAATCTCTGTCTTTGCTTACTGATATGGTTTCTTATTCATGTATGTGCGATTCCGCCTCCCAGTGCTTTCGATAGGCCTTGCCTCGCAACTTGAATTAATAGATTACTCCCCAGACTCCTTATTTGTCGATGTATCTCGGCCTCCCCGTGCAGTCTTTAGAAAACGCTGCATTTTTTCTTGCAATTATGCAAACGAATCAACACATTTGAGGTGATGGGTCTGTTAGAAGGTATCATTCAAAAACTTTCGAGCGAAAACAGTGTTTGCATAGCATAAAATGTATCGAAAAGCGCTTTCGATTAAAATATATTAAACAGGTGCAATACCAACCATTAAAGTTTTATGTGTCTAAAGGAGAGATTTTTGTTCTTCTTTGTGTACATTTTTTGTAATACAACCTTAGGCAAAAACGGATATATCGTATGACTAGCTTTATTCATCTTTCAGATTCAACCAGGGGTGTCGATTTGTATCCGTGGTTGGGGGGGATGATAGGTGCCAAAATATTTTCGGCAATGGATCAAAGCAACCAAGAGGTAGAAGCGTGTGGCAGGTTGCACCCCTCCCTTCCAAGTTATTAACTTTTTCAAGTCACCCTCAATAAAGATAACATTTCAGAGAATATAAGAGTGGTAATAAAATGAATAACATGCTAAATGTTATTTTTAAACGAAATTTAGACATTACCCCAAATAAATCCAATGGTGAGGGATATCAACTTGTGAAATAATTATGTTACCAGTGGGCAAATGCATTAATAAGCAACCAGGAAAGGTTCATGTAGACAGAAAATTCTTTATTTCCTGGTGATAGAAACATACATTTTATGAATATTGATGTCTCCAAACAACATTCATCGTGAAAAACCCATTCCAATATTCTGTGTAAGGATATCTCAAAAAACATAGTTCTCATTAGTAAATGAAAAAGATATTGCTTTTGGCCCTGACCAGAGCACTATTTTTTTTCTCAAAAACTATAACCAGTCTTAGAAGGTGCATTATTATTGGAAGGGTGTTATAAACAAAACTTCAAACTTAATAACATTCTAACCTTCAAAAACACCTTAACTATCTTATGCCTGTTACGTTTGAATACAATACAATTCTTGGCAACAATGCCCAAATTAAAAGAGTTAAATAAATACACGACTGTAACTCCTAGCGCGTTTTGAAAAATGTTTTAGGAAATATCAGGAAATAAAATGAGTGAAAAAAAACAAATAAAGATACAATGACGTGAATTTTAAAAAGTGAACGGAAACAACATATTAACAACTAGTGAACTATCTTATAACTCTCCCACTCTCTACTTCTTTTTGCACTTTTGCGCTTCGCGCTTAACATTTAGCTCGTTGCTTTTTAACGCTGCGGCTTTGCATTTGGCGCACTGCATTTCTATGATGCTGTTGATTGAATAAATTGAATAAATTCATCAATTCCTGATGAAGCCATATGAGCGAGAATTCAATTTATTCTTGTCTCATAAACGGTTGTCTCATTTACTTCGTTTTCTATTTATATATGTATGTATTATGAAAATGAGATAGCAAAATGTGTATATTGATGGTCATCTGCGAGTAATAACTATTAATTACTCTCATCGGGCTCTCATCATTAATTTTTCTCTTCATTTTTTTTTTTGATGGTGAATTATTGGGGGATGATTGTACAGGCCATCCCCCACCTGAAATATTGGGGGATATATCCCCCATCCCCCGTGATCGACACCCCTGGATTCAACGTTCACCACCGTTATTAATACTTCTTCTTTTACCCATTATCATGTTGTTGTTGTTAAAGACATCGTTTAACAATGTTAAATCTGAGATGCACGGTCCTACGTGTTATCAGGGTCTGTGATATGGTGTAATATTGAAGCCCTAAAAAAAAATCGCGCTTCAAAATGATCAAGAAGTGCCTCAAAAAAGTAAAAAATCTTTGAGTGACCGTTTTTCTTGATAATCAGACAGGCGATCGGCTTGTAAAAGTCATGGGGTTCCTGACTGACCTAAAGGTTTATAATTATCATTGCAGCATGAGCTAAATCCAGGATTTTGTTTTTAGAATCTGAGTCAAACAGTTTAACGGGAAAGGTAACCAGTAAACTAGATGAAGGAAGCTTCACCCCAAGAAATATCCTGAGAGACATATTGTATTGTTGTCAATTAATTTACAAGATCCCCCACCAAAGTGTATGAGAGATGTATAAAGTAAGAATAATGTGCAGGTACTCAGCAAGACGTGGACATCGCCATTTTTATGATAATGTGACGTACTATGCGAAGTCGTTTATCAACTAAATGTATTCAAATTTATGGATGCTTCCTTCCCAGGTGTGTGTGGTGATGAAGCATTTCATTCACCTACTATCATCCTTTGTACTTCCATTGTCAGAACGCAAATTGCATAAATATGTTGGTAGTCTTCTGGGCTGAACGTTTTGCGTAAATGAAATAGATTTGTCAAGTGCTATATTTGAGTATTTTTTAATAAATGATTTACAATTGTTTCCCTGTTATGTATTTGTTCACCAAGACACCAAATATAATGTTTAACTTCTCAGCTATGGTTTTCCCTTATTGAAAAGTTACTGGCCTTGTTATTGAATTAAAAAGTCTATTCAACTAAAGCTTGGTGCATGATACATGTACAAGTTCGCCAACTTTTCTGACGAATGTTGGCGAAAATCAGGGTTCGCCTCTGCGACACTTGGCGACTTTAGCGATGTTTAGCGACAATTAGCAACATTTGAGCGAATGTTTGCGAAAGGTAGTTGGCGACTATTAGCGACTGTAAGCAAATGTTAGCAACAGCTTTTGCGAAGATTAGCAACTATTTGCCAATCTCTTTGCCACTATTTGTGAATGTTTGGGACCTTTTGCTAACTCCTGGTACGCAATAGGTCGATTTTTATATAGGAACCATATGGTAATGTGGTCGCTAGCATTGGCGAATCAAAAAGAACTTCAGCGACACCGTCTTACAACCGTTTGCACAGGCTTACGACTGTTTTGTAAACGCTTACGACTGTTTTGCAAACTTTTGCAACTGTTTGCTGAAAAATAAATTCGTAATTAAATTTTGAACATGTTCAAAATGTCTTTGCGACAATGAAAACTGTTTGCGAACATTCTTGCAACCTTTAACGAACTTTTGCAACCTCTAACGAACCCTGGCGAAACTCCATTCGCTACGTTCGCAAGCCCATTAATAACTCGCTGTTATCCGTAAATAATTAGTCACAACTCGCAACAACTCGCAACAACTCGTAACACTCTTAATACCCCATTCACATACACTGATTTTTAGTACGTGTCCTTACGGATCGCACAAATTCATGGATCCTTAAGATTTGGCCACTTTTTTGACCGAGTTAATTACAAGCTATTTACGGTTTATTACGGATTATTACGAGGTATTACGATGTATTTACGGCAAAGTTCCACGATTTGTTACGACTTGTCACAGATAGTTACAAGCAACTTACGTGTTAGGCCGTAGATATTTTAGACCCCACGGCCGTCGCGGCAAATGAGACCTAGGCATTAGGCATAACGCATTACGACCGACAGGGGTCTGTGCCTGCAAACTATTAGATTATTGGCATTGTTCTCCAGTTTGTCATATCACTAAGATAGAACTATCATCGAGCGGCGTCACATCAAATGCCGCATCATGACCTTTGACCTAATGAAATCCTCTTCTTGAAATAAAACAGCAATTTGAGATTTGTTTTCCTCCAAGAACACTTTATTACCTGTGCACGGCGGGTATGATATTCTCCTCGCTGGTCTAGGCCCCGTCTTATAAAAAGTTTATATTAATTTAAGCTTATTTGCGATCGACATCAATCGCAACTATAAACAAACAAAAAAGGAGACTGTAAACTTGCGATTGGTTGGAGGACTTGCGAATAATTTGAATAGAAGAATAATGGCAAAAATCCCATGAGCATTAAGATTGTATGTCGGGTATGCCTGTGTAAAACAGGACAGTGGTCCCTACAATGCTCGCCGACCCATCCCTAAGTCTCAAAGATATTACTGAAAATGTAGGTCTTAAAATACAGACTTAAATTATCGTGAAATAAGATATTAAGCAGTACATCGAAAAAAGCGGGAATATCAAAAAGCCTATAAGGCACGCGTGACTCCAGCACTTAAGACACATGAATGCCGATATCGATTCTTATCTTTACTTGCTATCGATCTCTGTCCTAGGTTTCTACTTAACACTCATTGGAAACCGTTTGCGCATTGTATTCCCTAAAGCATTCCGCTTCCTACCCCTCCCTTTCTCACTGTTTCTCTCTCTCTCTCTCTCTCACATCCCTCCTCCTCTCTCTATCTACCCCCTTTCTCTTTATATATCTTTCTTTCTCCATTCTTCCTCTTACTCGCAGAAAGTAAATGAATAAATAATTTGAAATAATGAAACAAAATACAAATAAAATTACATGAATAAATAACCTTTGACTCTCCTGAAAGCAAAGCCTTAAGTAACTTCTAATGTTTAACTTTTTAAACAGTGTTTATTTGCTCACTTATTGCTTTCCAAAAACAACAGTTTTGCCCATCATGCCTAAGGACCGTTTGATCCTCGAAGTTTTTCCCTTGTATATATAAAGTGACGCTCATCGAAAAATTTCTGAAAAAAGTACCATAAAACAATATTACACTGGCCTCTAGAGGTTTAAAAGAAAACAGTTGCAGTTGGGCATATTTGACCGCACATATGTGACCATGTATTTGAGTGTTTTGGTGAGAGAAAAGTAAATTGAGAGGGAAGGGATGAGAGGGTAAGAGAGAGACAGAGAGAGAGAGAGAGAGAGGGGGGGTTGTCTTGATATGGTTTAGAACTATTCACAATATCGGTCTTTTCACTTCGGTAGGTAACATTCTTGAAGACACCATTACTTTTTTTCAACGGTTTACTACTTGAATTCTATTTTAATTTTCGATCTCCTTTTCGTGTTTTCTTAAATCACTGGACGGGTAAAACGAGTAATCAGCTATAGACACCCATGGCCCTGCTTCATGGCAGGCTGATTCCTACGGTAGCATGCCGAAGAAAACTCCTTCAACCTGCCCCTCCATCTGAAACAAAATAGTTTGCTCCACTCTAGAAAGACGATGGTTTTACTTCCTAAAACGTCTCGCTTTCACTTTCGACAGGTTTTTGACTAGTATTTCTGCCCTGAAATGCTCTCTTCCGCCTCTGGGCTTGCATTAAATGCTTCAAACGTGATTGCATAGCCGGAATAAAAACGTGCAGGCCATGCTGCACTCTGATTTCTTTCCCTTTTGCCCTCTCTTAATGCACGGGGGGAAAGGGTTTCTTCTTTCCTAAAAGCTCAAGCTTCATATCTAAGTAATAAACATGGTGAGTAGGGAAATAGTCATCCGGGGTAATAAGGTAATAGGATCAACATGAATGGATGTTGAACCAGTATTGGTGAAAAGGAAATATATCAAGTGCAAAGGATATGCAAGCAGTTTTCATCTTGACATTCTTATTTTCCTAATCCGTTGACGACATACTTTCTTTGAAACAAATCCATTCTATGATTTCACTACTGCTCCGATCATTTACTTCAGAAAATACATCAGGAAGATGGTATTTTCATATTCTTTCGATGGATGGATGGCTAGAGGTGTCTACACACCTCAATAGCAACACGTAAACCTTATCCAAACATTTCCCGATGGTGAGATATCTATGTCACCGGGCTCTCACCCACGAGCCGGCAATCACTACCTACTACATATTTTCTAACACGAATGAGATATGTTTCATCAGGACCGTTCCCCCTGTCACTGCTTCTGTACCAAGCGTCTTCAAACCGTGGAGTACAGCCCGCATTGGCATTCATCTAGTGCTTTCCAGACGTGTGTTAAAGCTTAAATGGCCAATCTATGTTGCGATGAAATCTACATGATGTCACTGATCGGGCCGATGAACACCGAACAAAACAAAGCTCAGGGGACTCTATTCAGGCGCCATCTTGTACCACGGAACGCAATATTTGGCGCCAATTCGAACCTACACACTCTGTTGTTAAGCTAGGGGCGCTGACATCTCCTCATGTCGCAAAAATTTAATTCCACAATAACATTGTCCTGGGCCGATGTACAAATTAAGTTTCCACATTATGAAGAGAGCCCATTCGTGTTTATGTACAGCCTCGGGGCAATGGGCATATCACACCAAGTAACCTATATACGGATAGGATATATATATCCTTGGAAATGTGTGAGGTGTTTGTAGAGCTTAGATTGAAGGCCTCGAACAGCCGTGAGATCGGACCCAACACAATGCTTACCGAGCTTTTAAAGCTGCCCTGTCCATTTTCATATTTTGAAGGATTCGTGTGGGCTAAAAACCCGAGTGAGCTCAGCTTACCCTCTGTCCCAGTTCGCCCCGTGTCACAAGGCTAGTAAGGTATGCAAAACGACAAGGTTAATATCACTATACCTTGGTGTAAGCTTCCTGTGGGTTCCTTAAGTAACGCGGCAGTAAACGGAATTAGTTTCATCTGACATTTATCATTAAGCCAAGGGTTTACCATTCTTTGGTTAGGTGCTTTCCTCCTCTATTTTATCGTATATTCAACAAATTCGAACAACATTCATCGTGAACTTTCCACTACCCTCTTGACCATAAATCAATGGTACACATAGCAATACTGCACAACCTAGACTGTGTCTTGTTATTAACACGACAAAGGCTGTTAACATGAATTAAACGGTACAATATTTGTATGCAAAGTATGTCAACAACAAAACTCTAATGTCTGCTGAGGTATGAGTTAACGTCCTTCTGGCTCTAAACATTCTTGATATACACATAGCCAGCAGCGCACCTTCGACAAAGGCATCCTGATTACGTCCATCGTTAATATCATGAGTATCATTATAATCATCATTACTATCATCTTCATCGATATTATTACAATCATCATCCTGGTCATCATCATTATCATCATAGTCGTCGTCATCACTATTCTCCTCCTCATCATCACTATCAACTTCCCCATCATCATGAACATCATCACCACCACAGTCCACTAGTTCCTATAGATGAAACAAAATTATGCTCATTGTGTCCGTCCTCATCCCCCTTCTAGAGCATACACAATCCACCATATTTCTTATATTCCTTCTTCTCCTTGTTTCGTTTCCTACCTCTTTTCCTTTCCCATCCCTCTTTCGCTCTCATTTTTGTTCCAAATAATACAATTGTACACCCTTGCCCCAATGTTCCCAATTTCTATATAATGCGTATTCGTGTTTTGTTCCTCAAGTGTCATTTGCCCGACGTAGGATTGCGTCAGTATACTGTCTTTTACGCAAGATGTGGGGGTACTATTGTACCAAAATTAATAACAAAATGAACAGCGCAAACAGTGCGTTCTATTTAATACTGGCGTACGGGCTAAGTGCCTTCACCATGTTCACAGGCTTGATCGGCGCAGGTAATAACGCAACCAAATGAATACATGTGCAGCAGCAGACGATCCCCTTAATGCATGCATGTGGTCAGCATATCCATTAAATCCTATACTCTTCACATGCATATCCTCTTAGGAAAGATACTGATAGGATTTATTGATCTTTTCTATATTATTGCACCCCAGGGCTGCCCTACTTCGGGCTTGACATCATTTGAATTTCGATTTTTCGGGCATTTAGACTTATTTATTTCATAATTTTCTATTTCATATGGGTACTATACACAGATCGTGCACACAGTATTCCATATTGACCCTTTTACCCTTCCCATATTGCTGCTCTTCACTTATCATGAATAATGAGACATATATAAAATATTTTCGGGTTTATATAGTGCATTATACATATATATATACGATGTTTAGAACAACTTTTAAAACAGAAATATTATTACACCGGGCATAGGTTGCAGGCTTGCATTGTGTGTACGTTCTCCACTCCCTGGGGAATAATTCAGCCAAGCGCCATTTTACAGACGCTCACAATGCTGAACAAACTACAATGAGGCTCGCATCCTGTCGGGAATCCAGCTAACCCCCACTCTTCCACCCCCATCTGCCATCGCTCTTACCATCTATCCAACTAACGTGTTGTATATCTCTCCCTCTATCCATATATCCATATATGATTTGAGCACTACCCCTATATAGGAAAAGTGTGATTGGGGGAAAACGGAAATTCACGATATTTTAAAAGTAGAAAGCCAATGGGAGAGTTATTCCCAATTACGTCACAGTGAATGACTGCATAGCCAATTTGGCATTCACATAATTTTATGGATAGTTTTTACAACTTTCAAAACTTAATGGATTTCTAAATAGTTGTCCAATTTCATGTCACTCTCACTAATATGTTTGTTTCTTTGTTAGAAATCTAGACTAATTAAACTTGTTAGAAACGTTGGATTGCACTTAAGCACGGGGCAAGCTCAAGCACATTCAAACTTTTGTTTCTCCAGTTTTTTTCTGTTTTCAGCCAACTCAACTTGGTAGAACTGTAGAAAAGATGGATTTCCCTTCAGCACATGGTCGAAATTTCCATCATGATGATGCTAATGTCGGTGATGGACTGATGGTGATTACGAGATTCACATCAAAGAAAACAATATGGTCAGCCAATTTAGCCTGATGAAAGGAAATTCAAAATGACAGGATGGAGACAAAAATGGAGGGAAAAAAAGGTTTCATGTATATTGAACAAGGACATCATCCCTTTCGATGTGTAATACTTCCTTGAAGTGACTTCCTAGTTCATGATTGTTTTTCCCCTTCCGAGACGAGGTAAAAGTTAATCCCCATACGCCTGAGTGGCGTCGCGTTCTGTGCAACTGATATGGCAGCCAAAGTACATTTAATCTCCGATGAGTTGTGTATTATGTTTTAGACTCTGAACTTACCCATTGTCAAATGGTTGCGTTTTGCTAGCTTGTCGCCGATGACTGGCATTTGTATTCTTGTCTTCTCCTGCACAGCCTTGGCCACGAAAAAGGATATGGGCTAAACAAATTTGAATGACACGAATATATCCTGTTCATAAATTGTATATATAGTACGTATATTTATATAAATATATAAAGCATAAATATGCATATTATAAATATAATGACTGCTATGGGAGGCATAGTTGTTTTTATAGGCTCAAGGGGACGTTACATCCTGCTATCGCCCTGAGAGAGGACAAAACAATAAAACAAAACAATAAAATAAGACTGGCCTTGCTCTGTGACATTTTACAGGGTTCACCCCATGTTCCCCATGACACCAGTGCCCTCACCACCCCCCCCCCCATTTATGGCTGAACCAACGCTACGCCATTGTAAATTACACGGCTTTTTCATTCATAATTTATCATCTAAATGATTACATTGTGAAATTACAATCTATATTTTGATTTTGACGATAATTATGTTGGATGTTCCCCGTTTGACGTCACGCACCCCGCGCAAGCATACGCGCACTGTACGCGTATTCGCGCACAATACGCTGGTGTGACCGAGCAATGAGAATATCATTGAGGTTAATCTCTAAATTTTAAAAATCGTCCTTTTATTTACATTGACGTAGTTTGGACCAAACTTGTGATTTTTTTTTACCTTCATGACAAGTTTACCCCTTTTAATATTTTTTAAAATCAAGAACATTACATTAAATATCCCGTTTTGTTTAATATACTGTTTTCGGAGCACCGGTAAAATCATGGATTCTCTTCGGTAACAATCACAGTTACTATTTTCTTCGTGGATGTGCCCCCTTGTGCCCTTAAAACATAGTGTTTGCATGTCACATCAGAGACTTCATAATTTCAACCGGAGCCTCTCAGTGCATGGTAAAGTTTAAACAAAACTGGTGATTTTTTTTATTTTTACCTTCATGACAAGTTTACCCCTTTTAATATTTTGTTTAAAATCAAGAACATTATATTAAATATCCCGTTTTGTTTAATATACTGTTTTCGAAGCACCGGCAAAATCATGGATTCTCTTCGGTAACAATCACAGTTACTATTTTCTTCGTGGATGTGCCCCCTTGTGCCCTTAAAAATAGTACTTTGCAGGTCACCTCAGAGAGTTCATAATTTCAACTGGAGCCTCTCAGTGCATGGTATATTTGATTATTATTTTGGGGGAAGTGCATGCGGTGCTTTATAGCAACAACATGTATATGAATACCATATTTTTTATGAATATAACACTATAATATAACGATTTTTAGTTGTAGCTGTGAGGTCATGAATCGTATTGATTAATCATTTTATGAGCTTCTACATATTTTCATTACAATTACAATTAGCGTCAAAGATCACCATTACTATCATCAAAGTAATCCCCATGGCATTCCCTTGCTTCAGTTTACCATTATCACATCTAAGATATTTATTTTTGTGTCTACACGCACATGTGCTTGCAACTTCCTTCACAATGTTGAGTGTGAATTCCAAAGGCATAACCATCGATTTAATTAAGGACATACTAACACATATAGTATGTAAGAATAAAAAGAAACATGCAGGAGCTGTCACACCAATCTAAACTTATTAACTACGCTTGTCAACTTTCACATAAACATTGTTTCACTGATTGGCATGTATCGAGATAATTAGATTTCTTACATACTTACATATTCCAAATGTATGCGAAAAGGTTAACATTGAGCTGTTACATCATCCCACGTGATAAATCAAAACATGACTTTTATTTTTGCTGAGATAGAGAAGAGTCGTCTAATGTATCAGTAAGGTATCCGGCTTCAAACGCGACTATTTTCAAAAAAAATATAGCTCATATTTAAAAGGTGTGGCCCATTTAGAAGACATGGTTTTCAATAGGGCCTTTACATATTCACATACAAATCACAACAAGAAAATAAATGAAGCATAAATATGCACATTTTCAGTTTAAACAGTTCCGGTATATTGAAGGAAAAACCAAGAACATAATAAAAAAGGAAAAGATATAGATAAACGACAAGAATATAAGAGAAAAGAACAGGAAGATAAAGGTATACTGGAGAAAAGGGGAAATGTAGTTTAGATGAGTTGACTAATATGAACAAATAAAAAGTAAATTGATATTTTACAAAAGTGTAGAAAAGCATTGTAAAAGTATACAAAGTATTACAAATAATACGGTAGAAGTTCTCAAAAATGTAAAGACCGTCATTCGCCAAACACAGTCGTTAAATATTTGACAGTGGTTATTAGTTAGGACTAATTTTGATTTCGCACTATCGCCTAAAGTAGCGGCTTGTCGCTATTGGATAAACATTGTCGGTAGGGGCGCATACGCCACACGCGCTATACAAGGGAAATATCGTGCGACGACCCAGGGCGTCTTCTCTTTTTTTTTTTTTTTTGGGGGTGTTATTTTAACGTAGGTCATTCTGATAATCCGTATAGCTAGTTAATTTCATACACTTTAATGAGTGAAATGTTATTTTGATATGTGATATTAGTGAAGACTATAAAGTAATGATTTGCTTCGCGTACTTACTCCTATGCCACGTGGGCGCATTCGGTGCGAAGGCGCCTCTTGCTGACGTGCATAACCACCAGCGTCAAAACACTATTTTTGGCTATTGCGGAAAATGACTTGGGTTCTAACTGATTACTTTCCAGAGAAACGTCTCATTAGCCCGATTCTTTTAACATAAACCCGACCGCTTAATTTTATGCTATTCTTTAAAATCTAGTTTTAAAAAGAGGTTAGCCTGAGGTCGAATGTTTCATTTCCTTACACTTGATCATGGGTCGGGTGTAACTAAATTAGAATGTGGACCTATGTGTTTAAATGGAATCCTTGACCACTTTTTGTGTAAATGTAATCGTATTCGGCTTCATATCATTGAGATTTAGGAAAGTAGAGATCACTTGTCATTCTGTTTGTTTTTGTTTGCATATCGTGCATCGCGATCGAATAATATTTATATTTAAAGAGCTGGCAAATAGGTTGCATTAATTCAAGTGAAGCCTATCAAAAGATTGCCTAATGATGTTTTCTTCTTTCTTGTGATGGCAAGCAGATAAAGTCTTATCACATTTTGTCATACCTCATAGCATTGAAATGTATCTAACATGCCTAAACATGATGACGTTTAAAGGCTCTTGTTTAAGGTAACTATGTTTTTACAGATTAGGTAAGAGCTATTTTAGGAGATAACCATGAGCTTGATAAATAAAAGGGTAGGGTCTGTCAATACATTGAGACCATCTATCAACAGTTTGAGATGACATTAATGTATTGATGTTTGCATATCTTATAAAGCCATCACCACAAACAATTTCATCGCCGAGCCGGTGAAAGCTAGCCGGCGAAGGAATGTGCGTGGTTAGCATTTCTTTCACGGTGTGAACACGGTGTAGTGGAAGCCGCATCTTATGAGAAAATCGGTATTAGATGTAAACATTTCCATTCGGCAGAATTTCATTAAATGTCTGTTTATGCCTGACAGAGCCTTCTACCTAGCTTCTTTTAGCCGAACTTATGAATTAGCAGCTGGAGGTGAAATTGAAAGAGTAAGAAGAAGGCACAATTTGTCATGAAATATTTTCACCATTGAATAGGGTTTCATTGATAGCTGGGCAATATGAAAAACAATATAATAATATTTAATATGTAAAGCAAGTATCAATATACAAAGAGAACCCCCCGAAAAAAATAAATATATATATATATATATAAACAAATAAATAAAATAATACATTTTGGCACAATAGATCATACAGTTTGAGAATGATCTAGAGCTGAATGGCGCATTTTTGCCATATTTGATTAATGTTCTTGGAATTTGCTAAAGTTTCGAACCGGTGTTGCTTTTTATTTTTTTAAACAGAGTTTTGTTTCAATATATATTTGAGACTATTTTTGTTTCGTCTTAACTAATTCACCGTTCCTGAAGATTATAAACATCACAATTCTGTATTCATCTTTCTCACATTACTTTTAGCCTCTTAATAATATTAATACAAGAGAAAGGGTAACCAATAATGCGATGCAAAGGTGTGCCATTTTCCCTCTCTCTCCAGTGTATCGTCATTATAATTGCTATTTTCGGGGATGCTATTCGCTGGAGGCAGAAACGAGACGTGATATGACAGATGTCCAGCTGTAAGTTGAACATTCGCACATCCAACGGACGTCGCCGAAGGGGGATGAGGGGAGTGACACCCCCTTGAAAATTCTGTCGGAAAAAAACCCTTAGTTGTTTTCAAATTTCGTTTCGGATATGTGCGGGTATTCATCTGTTTGCAAATTGTATAGATTTTGTTTTGGTCACATTCGTCATGTTTGTAGAAAGATGTTCTGTCAACTCCTCTATAGACATATTCTTGCTATGCCTCTGAAACATTAATCCTCGTATGTCAATCTCCTCAATGACATTCCTATTGTGCTTTTCCTTCAAAATAACAAATATATACTCGCGAGGAGTTAATTTAAATAACGGTGAAAAAAAAAACAGTTAATGCACTGTGTTTAACATCATACTTCAAAATAGAGCGAACGGAAAATTGTCAGACTTCTTACATCTTTCAAATTCTCTACAGAAAATTAAAACCTCCGTAATGAAACTACGCATGCTAAAGTGAATCGTTTTAAAACTTTTGGTATTCTAGACACGATAGCTAAGTGACATTTTGACTACTTTGAAGTGAAGCATCATCCTTGAAGAAATAAAAGTATGTGACAATTCCCCATAGGAAAGGTGTCCACTTTGTTCGAGATGTGTTTATCAAATGCATACATAATTATGAATATAGGTATCCATCAATAACTGACTACCTGAATGCTTCTCCGTTTGTTTCTAAAAAGAGATATAAACACATGAGCCTTGGCTGCGGTGTGAAAAGTTAATTTTGATACAATTGTCTCCCGTGGCATTGGCCTTCAACATTTTCTAATTGACTCGACCTAAAGCATGAATCGATTGATGGGTTCTCTGACCTGCAACATCATACCAACGAATATCTCGATCGATTTATGATGAACGCACCCCACCCCCCTACAATCCCCGCACATCGAATATAAAGAGACACGATGTCCCATGCATTTAAACATTATTTGAACGAAAGAGACAGGCAACATGGCATGAGCTAAATCAGTCTTATGCGTTTTAATACATGGGGAATATTGGTTGCCAATATTCATATTCATCTTCACCGACGATAACTTTCATTTTCTATTTCTCTCGGGAGGTCTTGTAGGCGCTTTATGTTCTTTTTAATCTTTAAAACATTATACTTTCAAATCGTCGCGTTAAATATAAGTGATTATAAATACGACCACTCTATTTTTCTCAGCGCCACTCTTTCTGTGAACATTCATGAAGACAACATTAAACTGCCTCATCGCCCATTACGTTTGAAGGAAGCAACCGCCCGGCTTGTGACGCCTCTTGTAAAGAACCCATGACGCAGGCAGACAGTTGTATTGAAATATGGAATAAAGGCATCTTCTTAAGATAACGACCCTTCCCTCATGACGAATCCACAACAAAATTGTCGGTTTATTAAACAGTCATAACAGGGCAGAATTGTGGGTGTTTCCCTTTAGATTATTCCATCCTCAGTGAGAATGAAAGAGATGTTTAGACATAGGGGAAAATACACTCATAAATAGAGGGAAGGAAGGAAAAGAGAGAGAGAGAGGGGTGGAAAATGAGAGATGGGGGAAGTGAGAAAAACGAGAGCGAGGAATGCATGGGGATTGTGTAAGAGAGAAGAGAAGAGAAATGGAAAGAGAAAGAAAGAAAAAGAGAAGGGATGGCTCTGACGTAGATAGAGAGATATAGAACTAGAGACAGAGAGAGAGAGAGAGACAGAGACAGAGACAGAGACAGAGCGAGAGAACTTCACTGCCGAGAAGATAAAAGTTGGTACGGAGTGAGATGGAAGATTGGAGTGGTATACGGGAAAGAGTTGGAGAGGGACATGGGGAGAAAAGGGTGGACAATAAGAAACATAGAAGACTTTGGACACAACACAATGGAAGACAGGAGGAAAACGGAGAGTGGAAGAGAGAGAAGGAAAGAGATAGAGAGAGAGAGAGAGAGAGAGAGGGGGGGGGAGGAGAACGGTTGATTTTGGACCCTACCATTGCCCAAATCAAAAGCACAGGAGAAGGCAATGGAAATAAGAAATTTTCAACTGAAAGTAAATTATGTACCACTGCTGTTGTAGTATGTACAATCAGCTTATGAATCATCATGGAAAATGCATGCTGTTCTTTACTCTAAAGATAACGGCAGATACAAACAAAATTTATTCTAGACTGTCATTTGTATGCCATGGTGAACTATTCAGATCTGTTCTATATTTTGGGGGAAGAGATGTAGAATTAATTGAATTCGCGTCCTCATTTCAGAATCACGTTAATCCCTGCAGAGTGATTCCTAATTGGCCACTGATTACTGAAATGCCACGTTCTATTAGGAATACAGAGAATCAACGTCAATAAAAAATGATCATTTGGTTGCTATTACATTTCTGTATGTGGAACTCTCTTTAATCTTGCTCTGAAATATATATATATATTTTTTTCTTTCTCTAATGATTATTAACGTATTTACTAGCTTATATTATTTATGAACCTATTAGGTTCCATCTAGTCATCATTTCAAGATTATGATATCTACATGAATAAATTCTAAATAAGCTAAGCAAAATTTTATTTGTTCTGTTTTTGTTAGTGATACTTTTTCTTTTTCTTCTTTTAACAAAAACTTTTACGTGGATTTTACCATGTTTTCGAGGCGGGCAATTACGTTACCACTTAGTTAATAATAGTGTGCTAAACTTTTTCTCTATATCACTTCCAGCGGCTTTTTTCGTCTCCCAACCTGCCCCACTTCTCTCTCTCTCTCTCTCTCTCTTTCTATCTCTCTTCTCTCTAGTTGCTCTCCCATCAGCCTTCAGGAGAGTCTCTTTCCCCGAATTGTTGTTTCGCATCGCCTCTTTGTACTCATGAAAAACATTTAACCCATATTTTAGTCGTCTTAGTGATCGTGTTGATATGGCAGACACAGCCAAACAAAGTTCAAATTAATATCACTCCAATTCCTTACAATCAGTGTCAAAAACAGGAAGTATATGAGCCAATCACAATCATAGTCGGATTGAGATTGAAAATTTGCGGTCAATCGAACAGACAGGAACTTTAACAAGATGTATGCTTAAGTATGCATACACCCGTCACTGTTTTACATCGCACTCGTTGATCAGTTCATTTGAGTTAAACAGCTGGTAGCAACAACATGACCTACAAGTAAGAAGTACCGTAGCAGAAAGGAGGGGGGTAGGGTATGTACCCAGCGAAGAGTTACGTTTCCTTTTCACTATGTCTTACTCATATCTCTATAAGTATCAAGTGAACTACTGTTTCTACTGTTTGTCTTTAATCCTGAAACTAAAACATGTATTTTGAAGTGTTTTTACCCCAGGTATATCAAGCAGCATCTAGTCAATCGGTCACTCTAGCTGTGGACATTCGAGAAACTGGATTTTTACAATTTTCGTATCATTATCGCTCTCCCTGATTCTTCTCTCTTCTTTCCAAGAGTTTCCGTTTGTCTCTTTTCCTTATTTGGTACACTTTCGTTTCATCCATGCATCTTTCCCACCCCATCATCTGCTCATCTCTCTCTCTCTCTCTCTCTCTCTCTTCGTTTTCTCTCTTTTCCAATACCATCTTTAGCCCACATTTGCTTCCTTGAATAATCCAGCCTTTCTTGCGATTGTTTACAATCAATAGAAATTACACCTACATTTCATTCGCCCTTTTACACCTTTAGTGCTTTTGCAGACAGTTTCAGGGGACTTTATTGAAAAAGTACACTGGAGAGTCAAAAGTAAAAGCAGAACATAGCTGCTTGTTGTGCCAACATCGTCGTCATTTATCAGTTGATTGAAGTAGATTAAACTGTAGCAATAAGATATACACATTTAAAATTCATCTAATTACGACTAATATGTTACCAATTTATGTATCTCGACCATGTCATAGAAGGCCTGTTGTGAATTCGTTTGCTCTTGTCCTAAAATTATGTAACTCAATATTTAGCAGGTTAATTCAAAGTTCATTATAATATACATCGAATACCGGCAGACAATAATGCTCCTGTTTTGTTTTTTGTTGTTGTTGTTTTTTTTTTGGGGGCATAAGGGATTCGATCAGAAGTTTTTGCCACAAATACTGTATCTCTCGAAATCATATCCATTATCCATCTTGTCAATTTCCCACACACGCACACACGCACACACACACACACTCACGCACAAACACACACGCACACACATGCAAATATCCGCGCGGGCGCCCGAACGACCTATGCTCCCCACCACACACACACTATCTCTCTCTCTCTCTCTCTCTATCTAAGTACCCTCTCAGTAATTTCATTCCTATCCTCTCTACCCATCCATCTCCAATTCTCGCTCTCTTGCCTGTTTCTGAATCTACTCTCTTCCCTCGCCCACACTGCTCGAATTTATCCATCATCATTTGACCTGTGTCTCTTGCGCTTTTGTGGTATGACATAAACATTCTTCGCCAGAGTCGCCATCTATCGTGATTTTATTTTATCAATGGTTAGCACATAATGCGTACTAAAGGTGTTATACTCATTCTTTACAATTTGTTGATGCGTTTTCAGAAGTGGTTAAGCTTGAAACGTGTGCTGAATTGAAGAGGCACGAACGTGACTGCAGTCGTTTATATATGCAATCACGCAACGGATCTATATGTGGTTTTGATGATTCATATGATTGAATTGTATTCTCTTACTTTTTATACTGCTGTATTCACTCTGTTTTCTAATTAGTCTAAATTTGAATGATCTTGGATAGTTCCTCTGTTTTTTTATGGCTGTTTTTCTCTCTTGATCCATAGATCTCTCTTTCTACTTTTTGTTTCTCTCTCTCTATCGGCTCTATCTTTCTCTAATAACCATTTGTTTTCGTTCACACCACGCTCATGCTAAATAAATGTGACGGACTCTAAAATATCACTTGCTTTTAATGATCAGAACCTTTTTTTTATTCTGCATTTTACCATATTGTCATGATTGTGGATGATGACAAGGTCATTTAAATTCAATGTGTTCATTCGATTACCAACTGTAGATTGTTGAGAGCATTTGGGATTTAATTGATATGGTCACATAGGCCGCCTAAGACAGACGGTTCTAGGTCTACACAACGCAAGAGCAATTCATTATGCTCGTAATATGTTACTACGATTTGATTGTTAAATCATGCACCCATCTGTCAATATGGCTGGCTTATTCATGATAGGATGGGGTCGGTCTTTTTACAGCCTCCCTAGATCTTCAAAAAGTCTTGACATTCCACGGGTTACCACCTCTATTTATTGTCAAGGACCATTAAATCAATTCGTTAAAGTGTTTTGCCATCCTTTCTCTTTAATAATCACCCCTACATGCTACCATCCTTTTTACAGCCTCCTTGTCAAAATAAGAACAGAAGGCCATCGTCATCTTTTAAATGCACTAACAAGGTACAGCCGGCTGGTCACTTCAGAGAAATGCGTGCCTTAATATGGTCACTCATTAGCGCACAATTGAGTGACCAAACGACAGAGGATAATTAAAAATTTTCGCTGACCAAACGGTGACTGGTTCAAAGAAGCTGAATGCGATGATTTGCAATGACAGATTGACGGGCAATCCAACCTTTGTCATGAGTTCATTTGTATGAAAAATTGAAAATGAACGGCGAAAGTTTTAAATAAATCGGACCAATAACATGAACAACCAAAAAAGTAATGAGCGTTTGAAAAATGATATCTGATTCATTAGATCTAAGCATATCTTAAATGGGCACTTTGGTCCATGAATTATGATGTAAGTAAGGACAAGTCCTCCCATTTGTCGTGTACCATTATAGGCACTTGTATTGAAGTCCTACATTTTGGAAAATTTACATTTTAGTCATTGTGTGTGTTGAAATGAAGGGGAATGTTTTTCCGTCGTTACTTCACAATGACATCCCGATTTAGCCAATTTCAAATTCCCTACGTATAGTGATTACAACTTTCAAAATTCAAAACTTTCTTACGCTTGTCTAATTTCGTTACGACTTTCGCTAATCTCCTTCTCTGCTTTTTCGGTTTTCTTTTAGACTAGTTGCTCTGTTGGATTTGTCTTTCAGTTTTTGTAAAGATGAAGAATAATGGTTGAGCTTTCTCATTCTTTGTATGTCAGTTTTGAAGAATGTCAAAATAGGAATGCCCCCTATTAATATTGAAATAATTGCTCTTCAAATGCAATCAATTTTATAATATAAAGGGAAAAAGGTGAAAGGTTTAGACCAAACTTGTCCCATAAAACAGTTTTTTCATGCAACATATCATATTTTGTTTCCAGTAAGATTAATTCAATTTGTTTAAATTGTTTTATGATTCTCACAGTTTTGTCAAGCGTAAAAAAAGATGTCAGTTGCACCCTCATGTAAAATGCTTTCGAAAAAAAGAATGAACACACTCCCAACATTTGAAGATATAAACTTGAGACATAATCTTATTCACTTTATAGTTTACAGTCATTTACCCTAGCAATGAAAGCATTGAATCGAATATCCATGATTTTACATCTCCTTACAAAAACTAACATAAAATATTTTGAAATAGGAGATAATGTAACTTTGGTTTCAGATAGAGATAATACTTCAAGATTTTTATTTCATAATCAGCCAATTTCAAACAAAGAAACAAAAAGTGTAAACATCTTGTAGAGATTTAGGGAATTGCGACTTCGCTTTCAAACGAACATAATCCGTCCATTAATATTCCAAATTCGGGTTTTGCAGAGTGAAAAATGATTATTTCACATTACAGGGAAGGTGGAAATGGAAACATTCTAAAAATTCGGATTGGAGTGTATACGAGTTTACTTTTTAGATAGAGCTAATACATCCATGAATATTTCATTATCGTGAAAATGCATGCAATTAGCCGCCCTCAAAAGCTTTACATGATCTGATATCAGGTAGACATAATCCTACAAATGTACCACTAATCTCTACTGGATCAAAAAAGATGTTTATTCGAAACTTGGTGTATCAAAACGTGCATTTATATTTCAGTCTGACGAAGCATAGAGCTGTATGGAACATAAGCCCCCCTGCTAGGCATTTTTTTCCTGTCTTTGGGACTTCAATTTCCGTTCAACTTTGCATGAGATTTGAATTGCAATACATTTGGGAGTATCTGACGACGATCTAGGCTTACATAGAGAATATTGTTTTCTACGAGCTCCTTTTCTCACACTTCTATCACCTTATTCTTGGTTGTCATGTTTCATTCAACAACAAAAAATGAACAAGCATTAAGAAGGAATAACGCATAACTCTGAAGGATAATGTTAGAATGCATAATTGGCAGAGGAGTCGTCATACTCGTTAAATAATATGAAATATATCCGGCAAAACTGATCTGGATAAACATGATAACAGAATAATGTTGTCAGGTCCTTTACAAAATTGAAGAGGAAGTCCACCCTAATATAAAGTTGGTTTTAATAGAAACAGAAAAACAAGAGAAACATGTCAGTGAAAGTTTTGAGCAAAAACCGATTAAAAAAAAAAGAAAGTAATGATTTTTGGAAGGTGCAATCATTCAAACACAAATGGCCAACTCTGTGACGCATATTGCGATCTCCTCTGTCATTCGCCTATACTTAAAGCCCCTCTAAAGTGTTGGGAGCCAAGCAAATTTGAAGGCAAAATTTCACTTAAATTGTATCATAATGTGAAAGAGGATGTCATTTAAGACACACTTCTGCATAGATTTTCCCCCAAAATGTGTTTGAAGACAAATATTGATAAAATAATACATAATTTCGGATTTTGCTGTTGTACGCAGAAAACCTAATTTTGTAAATTTTGTGAATGTTTCATTTCTTTGCTTGTATTAAAACCAACTTAATATCAAGGTGGACTCCCCCTTTAGTTAGAAATTCTCAAGGAAATTGGTAATCGCTTATCCCCAACCCTTCATCGTGTGTCTGCAAAACATTAAACAAAATATATCAACAAATATATACCATGCTTGTCGATACCACGGAGTTATGGGTAAATGATTTATTTCCTTTAAATCACTGTCCTGTACATGTTAATGTTAAAATTGAAAAAAAATTAACCTTTGCCCTGTATTCAAATTTTGTCACATATAGACATACATTGTCAAATAACTCTTTGATTTTTCTATTTTTGGTTCGATAAATGGATAAATAGAAATACATCTTTACGGGTGGTCAAATTTTTGGAAACGGATCATTTATTTGGCGTTAACGTATTTACCATGTCTAACCCCCAAAGCACAAGCAAGGCGCCCAATATTATTGCAGAGTCACACAGCTCATTGCAATTTCCTGAAAATGATTTCTGAAGTCACCGGGGATCGGGGAGGTCACACTACATATGATTTACCGAGAAAGAATGGGTGATCGAGTGACAGGAAAGAGTGGGGGGGGGGGTAGTAGTGGAATGCGATGTCCATCCTTGGCATAATTGGTGTTGTGTGTGAAGGTGTGAGGAGGTGATAACGATAAAGAGAGAGAGAGAGAGAGAGAGAGAGAGGTTGAGGGCGAGGGAGGGGAGTGAGTGAAAGAGAAAGAACGGAACATTAGATGAGAACAGGTGATTTGGGGAAAAAGAGAGAATACAATGTGTGTGTAGGTGTGCGTGGTTGTTTGTGTATGTGTGTGGAAGAGAGAGAGAATGAGACAGCGAGAGTTATATTGAAAGAAGGGGAAAGAGAGAGAGAAACATAAAAGAGGCAGTGAGATGAGGATGGTAGGAAATGTGAAATCGGGGACATGGCGACAGCTAGAGAGATGGGGAAATAGGGAGAGAGAGAGAGAGAGGGGGGGGGGTATGTGCGTGACATGTGGAGAGGTGGCGTAAAATAAAGTATGGGTGTCAAAAAGTGTTCCGCATCCTCACTAACAGTGTTAATTAGAAGGTCTAGCCAGCGATTTTTATCCTTGACGACATTCGATTACTGAAGAAGACGACACCCTAGGGACACTACTAACAGTGATTCGGGCGGGAGCATTGCGAGACATGTACGGTAGATTTCAAGACGAATTTGTGGGCGACAAAAATAACACCTGGTGTATTCTAAAGACCATTTTATCCTAAGATGAATTTCGACTTGGCGTCTTCACACTAATGGAAGTTAACGATTTTTAAATGTTAGATCAGTGATATTTGATATGCTATTAGGTGGATAACTAACCCCCACATAAAGTGTCGTTTGAGTTAATACTAAATCAGAAAGGCGTCTTCATAGCTATAATTTGTATCCTAATGGTATTTGAGACTCACTGCCGGTGGCTTTACTCAATGATTCTTAATTTGGAAGAAACATAATATATTGCAATCCGTATCAATCTTGTTCTTGTTTTTGTCTTAAATTTATTTTGAGTTGTAATTCAAGATTCAAGATTCAAGATTTAAGATAATTTATTGTCATGTAAAAAATACATAAAATTTGTTTTCGGACATTTGAAGGTGCATACATGTGAATAAATATATAAATACATAATTACATTTTAATATAACATTTATCAATTATCAATCATCACAGATTATACTGAGGGAGGCAGTGCAATAAAAAGCTTGTTTTGAGCTCGCCCATCCATAATATTAGGTTCTCAAACATATGGTGAGTTGGCGACTATAACTCTATTGAGTCAAAAGTATAAAGTTAGGTCTAGGGCTGCAATTCGGTTGTAGCTTACGGTTGTGGTTCTTGATATGCATGCATTATTTATTAAATGAGATTTGTTTTTACCATTAATTATGGTATCGTAATGAATTGAACGTGCTAGTTAGAAACCAATCCAGAGCATTATGAAATCTACGTGAGACTTCCTGCCACCTGCAGTCTACGTTTCAAACGGAAAAAATACCTGGCTTATCATTTTGGAAGGATAAAATGGTTCCATGGTCAAGGTCAACATATTGAAGCGAACATGTTTTTTTTCTTCAATTCAATTCAGGTAACATCTTGCTTAGAACCTGATGTGTACTATTCTGCAATGTATGTTAGATATGAATATATATCTCATGTTTATTATTCATCCATTCCGATCATTCTATTTTGCCCACCAGAGCATCAACTTGTTTACATGCTATGAAAGGATACACATGGTCTAAGCAGACCTATTGAAAATTAAGTTACAACCGGATGCAGTCTATTATGAAATCTACGTCAGATAATAATAATAGTGGGTTCTTATATAGCGCTCATGTTTGTCAGATTTAATTGGCACTCCTAGCTCTCCATAATTATTACCCCGGCCTTAGCATGGCTGCCAATGTTGTGCTCTAGCATGTCAATGAATTAATTCCTGCGAGGCACTCTTTTACTTAGTCTTTACCTGGGTGAAGTGTGGCAAATGCATATTAATGTCTTGCCAAAGTACATTAATGCCGCGGCTGGACTCGAACCGCGAACCATGTGATCCACAGTCAGGTGACGTATCCACTAGACCACGAAACCTCCACGATTATAATGTGCATTATATTTTTCGATAGTCCATTAAAAGTTTTTGTAAAGTAATAGTTAAAAATTTGTGGTCTTTTTGTCAAATAATGTTCGACCAGACATACCTGTAATAACATATTTACGTAATCTACGTTAGATATGGAAATGGCGTGAATTATGTTCATTCTTTTTAATTGCATTTTTAAATGTTTTTAGTGATATGTAATTTTAATATATTTGTATTCTTCCTACTCAAGCGAATACATGTTGGCCATGGAGAGTCATATCCTTCCCCATAAAGTATGATGTTTTGTATTTGTTTGTCTGCTGCGAGGCTTTCACTTGCTTTATAGATAGGGCCCAATGTCATGCCAGGCTGGACATTGTGATAGCTGGCCTTCCACAATCATAACGCGTGTCTAACATCAACTGGAAGGTTACTCTTGGTCATTAGGGAAATCAAAAAAATAAATTATATCATATTTTTTTCTTATTCAATAACCTTTGGCAAGCCACGTGTGTTGTTATCTACGTTAGATATAGAAGTAGCGTAAATTATTATTTTTAATTTTATCATTCTTCTTTGTGATATGTAATTTGAAGTCAATTATATTCTTTCTATTGAAGCAAGTAGTAATTATTTTTGTGAGCTTGTAGGCGTCTTACAAAAAAAAATAAATAAAATAAAAAAATGAGCATATGCGTAAATACAGGAAACTCGTTGTTGTTGTTTTTCCCCTACTAAAACCTAACCGAATCGTATTTATCAAAATGTTAATGTGCTTTCTTTTCATCTTGTGACCTTCCATATTATCTTTCTCTCGATACAAATTGAAGACAAAACTGAGTAAGAGTAAATCTTCCTTCACAAGCAAAATCATGAATCAACAAGTATTACAGTTTTTACGATTGATATATAGTCTCGATATCATGCTGGAAGAAAACTGTATTCATGACAGGTGAGTTAGTCTAGTTCATTTTTGTTTTCATTGTCAGAAAAATTCTGACCTGGGTAATAAATGGTCTTTGTATTAGGTTTCGTTATTTGTCACCTAATATGCGCGTACCACCTGATTATGTTATATTTTCAATTGGTAGAACTTGTTATTGTGAACTTCTAGATTATCTTAGAGAGTCACAGACGGTTCTTGCATTCTAAGCAGGACAAGATCCCGCGGGAATAGAAATTACAATAGGGTTGCTGAATAAGGATTGATCTCTCTCTCGCTCTTTAGAGAGAGAGAGAACAAAATTGAAAGAGAGATAGAGAGAAAGAGACTGGTGTGTGAGTGTTTATAAATGAGAGAGAGGGGGGGGGCTTGAATGTGGGAGTGTGTAGGCCTATGTTTATATATATATATATGTGTGTGTGTGAGAGAGAGAGAGAGAGAGAGAAAAAAAGAGAGAGAGAAAGAGGGAGGAGTGTGTAGGGAGAAAGTAACTGATAGAGGGAGAGGGAGATATATATATATATATAATTTAGTTTCAGTTTTTCAGTTTAGTTTTTATTTCATTTCCATTTTTTCTAGCATCATTGCAAACACAATACAATTCAATATGCAGTAAACAATAATTGTATAGTATACAACATGAATATACAAATCAATATACAGTAAGCAATGCAAAAGAATCAAATCAAGCGTGACGAAATTACAAATCAATGACTAAAACATTATTCATAATTTGGATTATTAAAAAAATACAGAGTTAACATAGAAAGTAAATATTATGATTCTTTAAGTTTTTTTTTTTATCTATTATCTTTTTATATTAAAATTGAGGAATGGAGAGATCCACTAAGAAGCAGGGCTTGTTTAGTGTGGATTCCTCAAATAGTGAGTAGAATAGACCTCTTTAAAGATAGAAAATGAAATTAAGACAAATATCGTAAGGGAAAAATATCTGAGTGTGAGAGGTGATATGGTGCCAATGGTATATGGAGATGCAGAAAAAAGATGAAGATGGAAGAAGAGTGAAAAGAAAAAGCTGTCGCGTCTGTGTGGGAAGAAAAGGAGAAAGATAAAAGTATTAAAAAAAGAGAAAGAGAGAGAGAAAGAGAGAAAGGAAGAAAGAGAGACAGAAAGATAGAGAAAGAGAGAGAAAGAAAGACGGAGAGGGAGAGAGAAAGGGAGAGAGAGAGAGAGAGAGAAAGAAATTGAATATGTTACTTATTGTAATAACCCAAGAATATAGCATGCAGAAGAACTGAATTTGGGTATTAATTTAATGTAATACCCAAAATATGTCACGAATGATAAAAAGACAAAACATTATAATATAGCTCTTTATATATAGCAACGATTATACTGCTTCAATATATTGCTTGCATCTACCTTCACGTCAATGTTATGCGACCTCAGAGCTTACAAAATTGAGCCATTGTGTTATTTTTTACGTGGTATCGACATCACAATTCTATTATATCATGTGTAAGCGATCTATTCCACGTCAGCTCCGGTTATTGTGATAGAAAAACAAAATCGTTCAAATAGTTTTTATTTGTTTTCAAAGCTTTTCTCGGTCAAACTGTTGCATGTTCCAAAGATTAGCCTATATTCAACGAACCAGCTTGTAACAATATCGCTATGATATGGACCAGTCACTGCTAAATTTGATAAAGACCAATAGCTTGTCTACTGCCAGGACTGTGTTGTAACTTTGCGCGTCTGCTTACACACTAGCTGTTATCACGAAATAATTACGTTTGCCTCCACATACAAACCCGATTTGGAAAATACTTTATAGGTAGAGGCGTGGGATTGTGAAAAATGTGTTTAAGAAATATAAAACGAGAGAATTTTGTCTAGTAGCAAAGCTGCTTTGACTGCCTCGTCTCCAAGAGTTAGCTTGAGCGTATTGAATTAACAATTTCAAGAAAGAATCAAAGGTGGACAATTATCAAGTTTGAAACGGAATATTAACGTGCATTCCACATTGTTCTCTGTCGTTGTCCTACTGCTACTACTACTACTACTACTACTACTACTACTACTTCTACTACTACTACTACTACTACTACTACTACTACTACTAGTACTACTACTACTACTACTACTACTACTACTACTACTATTACTTCTACTACTACTACTACCAATGATAGCATTAGTAGTAGTAGTAATAGTAATAGTAGTACATGTAGTATATAATAGTGGGTGTTGTGGTGGTGGTGGTAGTTGGGTTGTGGTAGTACTTAAAATATTCACTTAAAGTGTTTTGAGTTCTTAAGGTAACCAAAAATGTTGTTATCACTACCACTATGAGATCTGTATTACACATGCTTACATTTATGCCTGTCTCATGTTACAAGCGATAAATGCAGGGTGCCATATGGATTTCACGTAAAGCAGTGTACTGAAACGCTTTGCTAATTTTTAAATGGAAATCGAAACTTAGTGTTTTAAACCTTAAAACAGAAGTTAAATTAAATTTACATCAGTTCAAATGTATATTCCATTTTCTAACGCATGGCTTACTTTGGTTTACCTCATGCATCATGAAGTGATCTTTCATACATTTATGACACCAACTCTGTGCATGAAAATTCATCACAAACCGCATATAGAAACCGCACCCATCCATGCAGTGATGCTTATGATTCGGATTTGGTCTGAGAGTAGTTTGTTTTGAAATTTTTGCCTCCTACTACTACTACTACTACTACTACTACTACTTCTACTACAACCAATGATAGCATTAGTAGTAGTAGTAATATAGTAATAGTAGTACATGTAGTATATAATAGTGGGTGTTGTGGTGGTGGTGGTAGTTGGGTTGTGGTAGTACTTAAAATATTCACTTAAAGTGTTTTGAGTTCTTAAGGTAACCAAAAATGTTGTTATCACTACCACTATGACATCTGTATTACACATGCTTACATTTATGCCTGTCTCATGTTACAAGCGATAAATGCAGGTTGCCATATGGATTTCACGTAAAGCAGTGTACTGAAACGCTTTGCTAATTTTTAAAGTACCTACACGAAGAATCAAAAGTGTTTTGAATTGATGCAAAACTCATATCATTGCGAAGGGGAAGCCTTACTGATCAAATACAACAACTCCCCTTTTCAAAATATGTTTGGGGCCCGCAGTAATCAACTCTCAAAATTTTAGTTTTGAGATCCAGATTTTCTGCCTTCAGCGGTCCTTTGTAGAGCGTCAATATTTGTGACGTCACATACGGGACACGGCTAGCCACGAAGCATCTGGCTGCAGACTGCTATACGCGCGCATATGATAATACATTGTAGATACACGCGACTCTGTAAAATTTCGAAGCATAATCTTGAGGTCAAAATGTCGGCTGTAGAAGAGGAAATTGAGCTATTAAATATGGACACTGACATCAGTGAAGAAAGTGATTCCGTTGACAGTGATGATATGATGATGCTGGGGAGGTAGGAGAACTTGAAGGAGTAGAAGGAGAAGAGGAAGAACTCGGCGATGATGGTAGAGATCAAATGCATGCCGCGAGCCTACCAGCACGAACCAGAGCCGCTGCAGCCGGTGGCCGTGGGAGAGCAAGGGCTAGCGATACCTGCTCCAGGTGACGGTGTTGGCTAGCTTTCGGGAAAACAGAGATATTACTCGTCTCGACTCTCGACCCAAGAAATAAGGATAATTGGTGAGTTTCAAAGAAATATGTTGACATACCTAGACCCCTACATATATAAATGTTCTTCTCTCGTTTGAAGCTGGTATATTTTTTTGCTTGTTTGTGTGTTTGTTTCTTTACACTTGGTCCTTGTTTGGTCCTTGCCTTGCAGTTGCACTGCCCTTGGCCTTCCGTCGCTCCACCGCTTCTCCCCGGAGCTACACCATACATGTCAACTGCTTGCCAATGTCATGCTTGTTGCACCATTGTAATATTCTATTGTAATTTGTATGGTTTAATTTTGTTTGCCAAATTGTCAGCTATATACACCAGATTTTGATGATGGTGCTAGCTGCTCCAGCTGGCTGAGGGATGTTGTTCATCATGTTATAGTTAGCCCGACCCCCTGGCCCGACCAGATCAGACACCAGCTACAACGCTGTGTATAGTCTATAGTCTTATTTGTAAATACATGTAGTTATAAGATCCAGTACTGCAGTAGGCAGTACAGTGACCAGTATCATATGATGAAAAGTGGGCCCCATATATAGATTCTTATCTACCGGTAAATATCCATAAACACGTGCATTTATTCCAGTTTGTTTTGTTTTTGTTTTAGGTGCCAATGTGGTCATTGCCAAATACTTCCAACATTTTCTGTTGGAGATTGCCTCTGTTGCAGAGAAATTCCGGAGGTTGCGACAGAAGGGGAAGCAAGTGGCGTTGAGTGCATCACTCAAGCTCGAGATTTTCATCCTGCAATTATCAACCCTGCAACATTGTACATTGCATGGCAGCATTTTACAGAGAAGTGGCGAAAGCAGGCAAGAGCCTTTGGTGCTCGAAATAATGTAAGTCAATAAAAATGTCGGGTCTTGAGTATGTAAATTCATGATTGTGTGTGTATGCGAAATTTGGTTTTTACAGACGTGTATCAATCAGGTATGATTATTTTTACATATAAGATTTTTATTTTTATTTAATTTGGGGAGGGGGAACACATTTCGATTATAAAATGAGTGGTATAAATAATTACTCATAAATTATTGACAACCCGATTTATATAATAATAATAATAATAGCTCACATTTATAATGCGCCTAATAGTAATAACGGCGCCGCACATATTATTGCCCCGGTCATATGTCGGGTAACAGTTATTCATGCGAATGAAGTCTACCCACTATCCGCCCTATGCCCTTTGCACAAAATTTATTTTAAAATAATGATTATATTTATTATAATAAAGATAATCATTATTTTAAAGAAGAAGTTTATGTTACAAATATGAGGAATATTGAAAATTCTTATTTTATTATTGCTTTTTTACCATTCCTTGAAATGCAGGAAATACCGATATGTTGCGTACCAACAATTTGTGCGCTGGTGTTGGGGTGTCTTGGACAAAGACATCCGAGTCCAGCTCCCTCCCTGTGTCCAGGCCATCATCAAGAACACTTACCCGGATGCTGGAAACAATTATCGAGGTACCGTGCTAAGACGGCTAGATAACATCTGATTGATGGATGGATTCGACATTTCATTTCCCTCTTTAGGAAATGATCTAATTTTCTGTTATATTTTTGTTACATTCACGTCTTGTCTTGGTTCTTTATTTTTCTTCTAGCAATACTATAATTGTGTTCTTGAGGCTGTATTTACATGTATGTATTGGTATCTTTTGCACGTTTTAACTCTAAATGCCTATCACACAACGAATGCTATGTATTTGACACAATGATTCCCGAGTCATAACTTACTTCTTACTCAAGTAGTTTCAGTTTGCCTTTTGGAAGTGTTCTTTGTCTTCTTTCTGTGCTTTGATTTATTTGTTGTATTTTTTTTCATTACTTTTTAATTTTTTTTTAATTTGTTATATTTTGTAATGTTATTTAATTTTTATTTCAATTATATTTATGTAAAAATAATTATTCTTTTTTTTAGTTTTATTATATTTCATTTTATTCTATGTATTATTAATTTATTTATTTGGTGGGGGCAGGGGTAAATGTCTCCAGACTGAATGAAGACCTTTATGAAATTGTTCTCAATGCTTGCTTGAAGACTTGCCACATGCTCACTCTCCTCATGTAAATACTATGTGATCTCTGATCTTTGAACAAACATTAATATGTCAATATATTCTAAAATGTTGGTGATTGTACTTGTGCAATAATCACAAAGGGGTAGAAAATATGTTCATTCACGGCAACTGGTATTATTGTTATAATAGTGTAAATAAGACATTGTTATTTTTTTGCATTAAAATTATACACATAAAAGTGAAATATTAATTATTCATTGTCTTCGACTATAGTAGTGGTAATGGTTGCTGCAGATGGATGTGTTGCAGTTGGGAATTGTAGATGCTGTGTTGGTGATGATGACAGTGAATATGTTGTTAACTTGACAATGATATTGGTAGGGTTCGATTGGGGAACTTTAGATGCTTATTGCGTTGACAATATTGACAGGGCAGGACAAGGGGGATTAGGGTATTGATAATGATGATGGTGATAATGATGGTGATGATGATGATGATAATGATGATGGTGATAATGATGATGATGATGATGATGGTAATGATGATGGTGATACTGATGATGGTGATAATGATGGTGATAATGAATATGATGGTGATGATAATTGTGATGATGGTGATGAGGCAATAGCGGCGATGGTGATGGAGGGCAAGGGTTGGGTTGCAGCGTCGGTGATGTGATTGGTTGTGCATGATCAAGATGATTCACTGGAGACACTGCTGATGATTGTAAATGGTCAGATCCTATATAACCACACACACACACAAAATCCAATCGTCGTTATCAACAACCTAAACTGACCATGACCAATGAAGTACTATTCAGGTTATTTGCCATGGTCTAAGTCTAATATGCAGAAATCAGTAAGTGCTTATCATGTCAAATATGACCAGAATAGATGAATTCGGTTTCAGACCACTGTAGTATATGTCGGCCAGAACTGGGGGGCTTCCAAATAATAAGAAAAGAGGAGTCCATGGCTTATGTAATGAGTCAGGTGTGTTGAGATTTCGATGCTTTTGTTAGGCATGCTTGAAGCCCCCCAGTTTGAAATCGGCATAAAAACAGTACCTGAACCGAATTAGTTTATACCTTTTATCTCAGATTTTTCCCAATCAGAGCATCTACTCATCGTACATCATCATCATAATCGCATTAAAAACATTCCTGCTAGAGGGTCCTCATTTTGTGGTTTGGCCCAGTAACTTTTGATGGAGAGCCCTAACAATCATACCAAATTATATGAGCAGAAAAAGAGAGAGGGGGGTCTTTTCACATATAGGCCTACTGTGCCAATTTTTATTCCATCAGTTTCGTTTTGATTTTTTTTTTAAAGCACTAAAATCCTTTAATTGGCAATGCGATAATTAAAAATCACTGTTTTTCCATGCCAATGTGCAACTTTTCAACTTCAAAACATAAATGTTGACTGGCTGAGCTCAGCTGGAGATGGTCGATGCGCTAGCCCCTGTACCTTGTAGAGTAGGCAACGAAACGTGCAACATCAGCTCCCCGGAGCGACTCCGGCAAGTGCCGGAGTCGCTCCGGGAGCTCATGTCGCACAGGCCCCGCTATAGCTGGAGTTGTCAAACACGTAAATCTATTCTACTAGTAAGTCTGAACTTATTCTTAACCACGTTTATAGCCTATAATTCCTTCATAAAGAGTACAATAATACCGCAAATGTTTTCTATAACGTTTCAAGATGACACACTCCTGAATGAAATGTAAAATGATGCGAAAGAGCTACAAAATAGTGAGTGGCAAATTGCCGTAGATACATGGGTGAACGAGTGCAAGTCTATCTAGCTGGCTGTGTTTGCCCAGTATGTGACGTCACAATTCAGAGCTCGCTACGCTCGTGTGCATGGCTTACGTTCCGGGGCGTTCAGGGGTCCGAGAAGGGCCTTGAAAAATCGCATTTTACGCCTTTTCATGATATCTTTATGATTTCTCAGCAAATTATTTGTGTTTTTCAAGAGAAATTCTTTCCATCCATATGTGATTTGTTCTAATTATTAGTTGTAGTGAATTTTCTTCGTGTAGCTCCTTTAAATGGAAATCGAAACTTAGTGTTTTAAACCTTAAAACAGAAGTTTAATTAAGTTTACATCAGTTCAAATGTATATTCCATTTTCTAACGCATGGCTTACTTTGGTTTACCTCATGCATCATGAAGTGATCTTTATATAAAAACCGCACCCATCCATGCAGTGATGCTTATGATTCGGATTTGGTCTGAGAGTAATTTGTTTTGAAATTTTTGCCTCCTCCTACTACTACTACTACTACTACTACTACTACTACTACTACTACTTCTACTACTACTACTACTACTACTACTACTACTACTACTACTACTATTACTACTTCTACTACTACTACTACTACTACTACTACTACTACTACTACTACTACTTCTACTACTACCAATGATAGCATTAGTAGTAGTAGTAATAGTAATAGTAGTACATGTAGTATATAATAGTGGGTGTTGTGGTGGTGGTGGTAGTTGGGTTGTGGTAGTACTTAAAATATTCACTTAAAGTGTTTTGAGTTCTTAAGGTAACCAAAAATGTTGTTATCACTACCACTATGAAATCTGTATTACACATGCTTACATTTATGCCTGTCTCATGTTACAAGCGATAAATGCAGGTTGCCATATGGATTTCACGTAAAGCAGTGTACTGAAACGCTTTGCTAATTTTTAAATGGAAATCGAAACTTAGTGTTTTAAACCTTAAAACAGAAGTTTAGTTAAGTTCACATCAGTTCAAATATACATTCCATTTTCTAACGCATGGCTTACTTTGGTTTACCTCATGCATCATGAAGTGATCTTTCATACATTTATGACACCAACTCTGTGCATGAAAATTCATCACAAACCGCATATAGAAACCGCACCCAGTGATGCTTATGATTCGGATTTGGTCTGAGAGTAGTTTGTTTTGAAATTTTTGCCTCCTCTTAAAGGAAAAAAAGAGAGAAGAGAGTCACCAATAAACTTCAATTCCTGCAAATTTCAATAAAGTTTCGCGCATTTGATGATATCTTTGATTTTTTACTTTACCAGAATGTTATGATAAAGTTTTGTAATCACACCTTTTTTTCAAGGGTAGGGTGCGGGGGTTTATCATTCTGGGTTCCCGGGGGAAGGCCACAAAAGCATGCATGGCCACAAGGTGGACATTTTTAGGAATATGTATTTTGAAGTTTTGACCTTAACTTTCATTTCATGAAAACATACTTCAGTCAATACACATCCTACATCATGATCAAGGTTCTTTTTCTATTTCTGTATTAAAATTTCTTTATCCTTTCACAAAAACAAAATAATAATGAAAAAGAAATTTGACAAAATGTCTTTGTACCTTTCTCTATATTTTTTCTTGACACTCTGCAAGATGATAATGGCTTTAGCAAATATAATTACAATGCCCTACAAAAAATGGTAAATTAGAGCAGCAATACAAAAGAATGTAGAAAAAAAATATATGAGTACATTTCATGATTTTAGGATTATATGCACCGAATGACAAACCTAATGTGCGTCAGGAATGCCCTCGAGTTGCACAAATTTCAAATTTGTGATTCATAATTATGGTTTTAAATACAAGCAATGACCTTTTAAGGAAACCATATCTGAAAAACATGTCTAATCTTAAGCATTCCTTGTCGTCATCTATAATTGTTTGCCAACCGCATGAAACCAAGTTCCGGGAAGTTGTACACAAGATATATATTCTAAAGACATGAACATTTTGAAGAAGGACCCCCCCTCCCCCGCCCCCGCAGGAAAAATATATTTGGCGCGGGTTCAAGCTCGCGAAACGATGACTGCCATTTAAGACAGATTTACAGATTCGAGTTTAGTATCTTAGTATTTTAAAGAATGCAGGCTACTGATTCACTAATTTCAAGTGATTTTAAAATTTAAGTTTTAGCGAATCAAAGGACGTATCAGGATATTGGGAATATTGTAAACCAACATCAGTCGCAGTGCATCACACGGGGTCTGCCGTTTGAGACTATCGACTGTATGAAAATATGCACTGTATACTGCGTCTGCTCCTGCTTCATGACAATTCCACAACTCTTACCTACATCGTCATTTCCTATGATTTATCTCTACTTCATTTTCAGCATTGATTTATATCTTCCGGGAAAGGATAATTCCTGTGCTAAAGATGTTTTATTTGTTGTCGTATAATAAAATTATACAATCCTAGGACATATCTAGGACGTACCGCTTTATCTATACCAAGAAGATCAACAAACATTTTAATCGCGGGTATTCTCAAAGCGAATAACGAGTAGCCGAAACCCCAAATAAACTAAGGAATATCGTTATATCTGAACTAAGATGGTCAACAAACATTTTAATTGGTATCCACAAAGTGAACATCGAGCAGCCGATCCCCAATAAACTTTTTTTATTGCTTAATGATTTTCTTATCTAGTTCGGCGATGGAAGGGAGGTACTTTGCGATATTTTATTTAATAATCTAAATCACATCGACACCAAGCGACAGTAGGACGAATAACAAACACGTTTCGTACACCGAACGGCCAAGAAGTTAGTTTTAGGAAAATTAAGAATATTTAACGTGTAAATAATGTGAAACTTAAGGTAATATTGTAACCGAACTTTAACATAAATAAACCAAACCTTCTATTTAAGAGAAAGACACATTTAAAAATGTATCTGCTAGGATGTTTATTCTTCGGAATTATTATAGTCAGCTTTTTATGGCGTTTGAAACTTAAAGAAAAGATTGAGTTTTGGGAAGAGGTGAAAAATAATTTGTGAGCGTTATCATTGTATTAATATGCAAGTGTGGAAGAACATCAGATAACAAATGTTCCCTGAATAGCATGGCTCTTCAAATGCCTTAATATTTTAAATATGGCATGTAACATCATAAAAACCAGGACGAATGTTTATGCCACATGTTCGTGTAGTCCCATATATACATCTTTCTGTGTACAGTGCTTGTAACTTTAACAAGACTGGGCCATTTTTTTTCTTCATCATTTTGATGATTTCAGAACCTTGCAGTACACACCAATTCTTATATGCTAGATGATCAACCGTTTCTTATCCATTCCACAACGTTTCTTTCACAATGCAATCGCATGACCAGAACTCAACATTATCTTTAATTCTATATAAAAATAGAACTACCAAGATGAACATTAAACCGTGATATTCGACTCTTTCTACACGATTATGACTATAAATAGCAAAATGCACTACTAAACAGAAAAGGCATTGTTTTAACCTGCCGAAATGTGATGGACGTTACACATACAACAACAAAAAATCATAAAGAAATCATTAAAATCAGCTTGAGAGGTAGTATTTTAACCGAAAACAAATGCTACATGTGATGAACGTTACACATACATAACAAACTCATAATTTTGTTTTATTGTAATCAGCTTAAACAGTTTTCAAAACTCTAATACCTGTCTTTGTATCTATGATATAAAGCATTAGTCAAATAAATTTCTAATAATCACATTTTGCCGTCATGTTCGACTCTTTCTAGACTACAGAGCAGAATGTAAAAGCATGAAAGAAAAATCCTGCGTTTGATTATTTTTACACATACGAAAACAATCCACATAAACCTAATAATCATAATCAGGGTTAAAAGCTTTCAAAACTTAACAGAGCAAACTGCAATAGCATAAGAAGGGTTGTTTTAACCGACCAAAATCCTGCATGAGATCTATATTTTGCTTTACAAAATAACTCATAAACATATTAAATTTAATCAGCTGAAATAATTTTCAAAACTCTAACACCTTTCTTAGCATCTAGGTTAAGCATTTAACAGTCAAAAACGATTTGTGAAAATTACATTTTACAGTCATGTTCGACTCTTTCTAGGCTACGGAGCAGCATGCAATGGCATAAAAGGCATTGTTTTAACCGACCGAAATCCTACATGCCGGCGAAATTCAATGAATATAAAATCGATTGCACTCCGGTGCCCTTTTTAGCGGCTACCGGAAACCGATTAAGGGTTCTTAGTGCGGATTGATTCGATAGCGTACGGGTAATGATATCAAATAGGTCCATTTTACAATAGAAAAGAGAAAGAGAAGAACAGGATGATAGATAAAACGACACAAAAAGTCGAAAACAAAGAGAGGGAATAGGAATGGGGAGAGATCGAGAACGGTAGGGGAAGATAGAGGGAAAGAGAGAGAGAGAGAGAAAGAGCGAAAGATACAGAGGAAGGGAGAAAATGGAGATCCTATATGTTCGCGTTGGTGCTTGTGCGTGTGTCCGCGTGTGTGTGGTGTATTCCCAAGATATAGATATGGAGAGAAAAAAGGAAGAAATAATAAAATTTCTCCTATCTCTCTTCCCTTTACATTGTCTTAAAACAGAGAGGGTCATTTTAACACCGAAATCTATGACTTTTTTTCTTTCCTTTTGTATTTATATGGGGACATTTTTAAAGGATTGAATACTTTCGGACCACTCATGCTTTATCACATAACATTACAAAGCGCAATTACAAATTACAAAATGTTGGTATTAAATTTACTTGTTATTTTTAAATAGCTTTTGTCAAGCTAAGAACATATATACCTATTGTCAAAGTCTGGGTTGTCCTAAATACTACTACTACTGCTAATATTAATAATACTAATGATAACAACAACAATAATAATAATGATAATTATAATTCAATTCAATTAAATTGTCATTTCTTTTATTCCCGGTTAAAAATTACATTGATACAAAAGATGCAAAATAATTCATAAACATATTTAGAAAATGAAATTGGAAACTACATAAATAAAGCCCATAGGCCTTGTACAAGCGTAGTTCCCAAAGCATTCATAGCATAAGGTAAAGCAAAGATAACAAACAAACAAAAACAACAACAAAAAACACATTAATAAAAAATAAAAATAAAAAAACATATAAAACAAATATAAACAAAAAATAAATAAATATACATATTTGAGATAAAGAATAATTATAATACAAATAAATATAATAATAATGATAATAATCAGAAGAAGAAAAATAGTAGATTATTGGATAGCGCTCTTATCTCTCAGACTTGACACTCCTGACGCTGTACACTTGTAAGTTAAGGTTCTTGGCGATTCTAAGCTACTCCATTAATTGTGTTTTGCTTTTCGCCTAATCCCCCCCCCCCAGCTCCCCGCTCCTCAGAAAGGTAAGGCCAATAAAAATAATGTTGAAAATTACAGCTGCCTTAGTCATGTTTACGATTTCTGTTACAAATGAGAAAATGTGAGCCAAGTCATAACGATGCAAAGTATGGCCATGACGGATCGTGTCCATTTCAATGTGTCATTTTCCTTTGGCAATATCAAGATTAATGTTTTTCTGACGTGCTTTTGTTTTGCGTTTGCGTTTTTGTTAATATTGTTACACTTATTTGCACTCTTTGTCAATTCCATGAACTTGTACATGCCATTTATACTTATTCGTATCAAAATGTAGAATTAGGCCTACGTGTGTAACTTCAAGGCCTAACAAATAATTAAACTTGTCATCTTTTTGTTGTATAGTTAAACAGAAAGTGCTGTAAAACGAACAAAAGACATTTTTCATAACCGACCGCTCTGATTCCTTTTTCTAAAAAAAAGAAATATGTAAGTGTAAATGTCTTAGGGCATTTGTTTAAAGCCTACTTATAATGTTTAAAATAATTTCCATGCCTCTCCCATCTAATTTTGTCTGTTGTCAGTTTCAAGTACCCTGCCATCAATCTGTCCATGGAATATGCATGTTTTTTGCTTTCCTCTCTTCCAATCTTTCCTGCGAGATTTAAATTTAAACTTCTTCTGGTTTTTATAAAATGCTTTTATGCCCACCTCGCTTGAAGTGCTCATGGCGATGAGTAAAAGGTATGATTGATTCTGGACCAGGTACCTCCATTAATCACTTGTGTTTCTCCAAGTATAAGATTTTTCCTCCTTTTCGCGTCGGCTGTTTGTCTCATGAATAACATTTAGGAGGTTCCTGTCCGAATCGATGAAGTATCATTATTTTTTTCCAGGTACGGCCTCTGGAGAAAAATAAAAGTTGTTACAGTCTAAAGAAGAGTCAGGAATAAGAATGAAACGTAATTTGGGTATATTAGTTATAATGGAGTGTGGTTTACGTCGTCAATTGTAGGTGACTTCTTTGAGGTCTTCTGTCTTCTGTTATATTCGGGTGAAAATGACCGTGTGCATTATGCAGAAACCCCGCTTCTTCCTTTTCTTTATTCAGAAAATGCACCAACAAGACCAATCTACCATAAATCCATGATTTCTTTCTCGCGTACACGATTTCTGGTTTCCAATCTTTTTCACCGTATGTCAGTCTGTCTGTATATTTCTCTTTAAATCTACCCCTCCCTCTCCCTCTCTTTCACGTTCCTCCTATTCTTTTCCTCTGCCTCCACATGTACATATTTCTTCTTTCTTTTTTTACACAATTTAATTGTATTTCTTCAAATGCATTTCATCTAAAGCATCGATAGTTCACTGATTTGACATTATCGCGTGCATTCAAGCATCCTTAGAACGTTATTAGTATTTAAAGCGATATCAGATTTTCACGATTTTGAAATGGTTTGCAGTAGCAACGTGAGGTCAAATTTAATGTAGTTAGAATCCATTTCACGTTGTTTAGTAAGACGTGTATCCACATATGTCACTTTCTACCCAGGTTAATAAATGGTTACTGGTATACATAATTTACGTGCAGTAGGGCTACAGATTTGTCATTCTACCTGACTATGCTTTAGCCCTTCTGTGTCTCATTAATAATAAGTTCATTATTCATACAGTGCTTCTAGCTATATTTGGTAAATTCTCAGTATATGTCTTTGTCTTTGATTTTTAGCTATCTGGTACCTTATATTGTGGTGCTTTAAGTAAAAAATAAATGAATAAATAACTGGAAAATCCTTCCTCAGCTATTATACATGTACATTCATATGTGCGCGTTTTAAATGCCTTGAGATAATACTCCCACGTACCAATGAATATGATTAATTTGACACACGTTAGCTGCAAAAAGCTTTCAGCTTTGGCTTGGGTTTTGGAATAAACAAAACTGAAAATAGCACGGCAGATCTTAATTGAAATTCATCTAGAATCCATGTTGTACAACTGCAGATAAACGTGTCATAAGTCTTTTCACAATGCTATGAATATATTGTCGAAGTGTTGGATTGGATTCTTTTTTCCCTTGAGTTCACATTAAAAATGGAACTATTTCATACAATTATTTATTTGATTGAATTTGATAGATCTTAATTTCGCGCGCCCAATAATGAAAATACACATCTATCCTAGCATTTAGAAACAAGCATGAACTGAAAGGCAAATAATGTTTATTTATCGATATCATATTTTAATTATCTTGCAGCACACGTTAGTTTAGTTGGAGGTTCGGATGATCACAAGCGCCTAGTGGCCGACTTATTTAGAAATTACTCTAAAGTTCTTCGACCCGTCAAGCAATTCAGCACCTCAATTGACCTGGAAATGATGCTGCTCCTCTCCCAGGTCATTCATCTCGTAAGTATTCCTTTTTCATTTCTCAGAACTCATCTCAAAATTGTCTTTGTTCAGTGACGTATTAGGGCTAGACAAGAGGAAACATGCCACTCGCTTCTAAAGGGATAAAGAGGTGACGGGCAATATTATCAGCACAACAAATTATATTACACCTCCTACCTCTATTCTATAGTCCTCTTACATTTAATCCTCCTGTTTTATCCGCCCCCAAACCCAATAAAGATTGTTCCCCCATCCTCTTGGGTCCCACTCTGCTGCACTTTGATACCGCTCTCCTGGCCCATTTCGATAAATAACTATGCCATGCATTCCGGATATTATTACGTATCTAAACTGTATAGAAATGGTCGATAATTATTTGAGCCACATTTTCTTTCCTTTCATTTTTATTATTTTTTAGCGAAGGATAAATCGAAACCAAAGATATAATAACCAGCATTATATATGGCAGCATGACTTCAATCTCATAATTCCCAAGATGCATTTAGCCATCGGTTATTCCGTACATTCGTTATATGTCCTAGATAACTAATCTAGGGTAGGATAGAGGAATAGAATATTATATTGGCAAGACGCCAAACTGAGTTATTCAATATTATTTAAGACATATAGGCCACAGTTCTCTTCTGCTCTAGATCAGTGTGTTTCTTCAAACTTTATCTAAGTTTTCCACTTCAGATTGTTATACTTATCTTTCAATATTATTTGACAAACAGTCAAAGCAGATATTTAAATTTACAATCAAATATACATATTGAATGTGCATTTGTTTTATGATTATATAAAATGATACGGACATAATCTTGTGTGAGTATATTTCCATCCAAAGGGTATTTGATATGGCGCCTTTTTCTTGCGGTTTTTAAATTGCAGAACACGTTTGGGCCACCTAAACAATATTATTTCGAAAAGAACAGCTGTTCAGTGCACAGTTTCACAACAGAATACGTGTAACAACACCGGGAATCGTTAAAGATATATTTCGAAAAGATAAAATGACAATGCACAATTCATTGCAAACATACAACAAAGAAAAAAAAAAACAGAATAAACAAAAACAACATCGTAAGCATGGCAAAGAGGGGGATGGGGTGGGGTGGGGGAGGGGTTGGAGGGGAAGATAGGCTCCTTTTTGACGGAACATAAATATTTCATGAAAGTTTATGCCTTTTCGGTAAATAAATATGTGCAGTTATATATGCGACCATGTCATGTAATGACTTCATAAATAACGATCTATTGTCCCGCGAAAATGTTATCACATCGGAATCTCGTGCTTAAAATCCCAAGGGAAAATCTTGATTTGGAATAGACCATGTACCAGGTGGACATTGAGATTTACTTATTGAGAAGACGAGAGATGAATAAAAAAAGAGCATATAGAAAAATGATAAAAATAGTGATATTACAATAAAAAGAAGAACAAAAGAAGAGAGAATGAAGAAAGGGTGGGAAACGAGAAAAAAGGGGAAAAAAGAGAGATAGAAAAGGGTGAAATATTTTAGGGTTGAGAGTTGCTTATTTACACATAGCACAGCACTCTCTTTTGACTTCAATATCGAATTATCTGCAACTTTCCTAATATTTTTAGAAATATCAAAATAGTACATATTTCATCGGATGCAAAATGCAGATTGAATGCGCAAACGTTCGCATCGATTTTCATCAATTGATATCTGTTAAGGAGCTCAGTGCATCACTGCCGACATTGATTTTCCTCTACTCGAAATTTCTTCCTGTATGCCTTTAAAAGGCTTCATGGCTTATCATGAAACGAAACTAATACTTTGGGTGTTCCTAATTCCATCATCATGGTACTTAATGACGGGGGCGCCTAATCAATATTCCGTCTCCAAATTTTGCGTTGCATATTTATGCTAGCTTTGAATTCAATCCAAAACTAGTGTCAGTAAAATTGTCGTTATGAGCATTACTTCAATTGGGCATTTCTTTATCCTGATGAAGATTCTCCGAATATTCATTTTCTCCATTTGTATTTCAGTTCATCACTCTCGTTTCCGTGTGAACGAATACTCATAAAAAGAAAACAATGATTATCATTATCTTTATTTCTTTCTAAATATGTGTCAATTAGATAGACTTTTGAAGAACTGATAGTCTCATCTATTGTGTTAAAAAAAGAAGATATATCTGGTTACTGAATTGCATTTTGAGAGAGGTCTTACGTCACTTCTAACTTGTTTACGTTGAAGAGGGCGGGTTGTTTAAAACAGAAAGAAAAATATACTAACGATCTAAGCCTTCCAGGCAACTACACTGACTCGAAATGTTTGGGATGTGGTTAAGGACTGTCAGCGCGATTTTTTTTTTATTCCTCCTTGCCCAATATTCATTTTTCACATCAAACCTAAAACAAATATTTTTTATTTTTAGTCTTGAACACTCGTGGTAATTTTTTTCTACTTTTGTAAAAGGATGCATGTAATGAATCCGTCAGTTTTTTTAATTGCTACAATGAAATGTGAAGTCAAGGCAAAATCTAACAACGTAATTGTATTCGACTGTTACCAATAAACAGTATAATACGTTTTCTTCTCGACATTTTAAGTCAATTCCAAGCGATACGGAATGGCATTTCCAAAGAATTTTCTTTTTTTGAACGAAGAGTATCCTAGACATTTTGATAAAACTATGGTTAATATGTAGTAGTAGAATGGATGGTTTTATTAGAACAACTGCAAAATGGTAGCCCGAGAGTTAAATTACATTGCAAGTTTTACAAGTTCAGATTTAAAAAGCATTTCAACAAAACTTAGATATAGACAAATACAAATAATACACAGTAAAATAGATCACAACTTATTACACATTCCATCCTTGCAAACAAATTGATGATACAAATAGAATAGATTCGTCATTATTATTATTTTTGTAAGTATTGTTAAGTGAGGAATATTCATATTTAAATAGAAATTGAGGCTGATTAAATAAGTTTATGATAAGTAAATACTGAAGATTCTTTTGATTTCGAACCATAATAATCTGCAAATTGAATGCCTATTCATAATGCTACTCGATAATGTTATTCAACATAGTCAACCACAATATATAAGGATTTATCATAGAAACATAATTGAACGATACTGAAAGAGAGAGAAAGTGTCAGGGAGAGAACAATTTCAAGAGAGAGGGTTAAGTTAGAAAAGGAGAAGGAGGAATGAATGCAGAAGAGAAAGAGAGAAAGGGAGATATGTATATATATCGAGGGAGTGGTATGAGAAGAATGGAACAGATGGAACTGCGAAGACATGGAGAAGAAGAATGGTGATGAAAGTAAGACAAAACAAAAGCGGATAGAAATTTCAGAGTAATTTACAAAGTTTCCTTTACAAAGAAAAACAGTACAATTTACCAATTATACATGACTAAGATTATAACAGAATATATTATACGCAAAAACTTTAAATATGTAAAGAGATAGAATGTACATGGGAACGTGCGGAACTGTAAGAGAGAGATTCACTAGTAAGTCAGTTAAAAACTCAGGTTTTTCCATTCATGAAAATGTGGATTACTTGCACTAATCTTTATAAATTGATAAGTATACAGTAGAGCAGTACCACTAAAGCAAGAAAAGGCATACAATTTAAATAAGAGTTATGGAATCGGGCAGGAATCAAAGGAATTTATGCATTGTTCAGTAACCTGGTGAGATATGGGACTGGGCTTTTCCTGTAACGTTCTGTTTTGGACTTTGGTTCTATACAAATACGTGATTTCCGTGTGTTTCTTGTGCAGACGTTTAGTTCAAACCAGTTTGAATGGTCGAATTTTAGTGCTTTCTGTGCAAACTTGTGACATAGCTCTTCTTGGCGAGCATGGAGAGTTTGAAGCTTGGTCACTGATAGGGCATTTGGATAAGATTTGTAATATCTACTTAAGATAATTCTTAATGCCCGCTTTTGGACGTTTTCGATCTTGTTGGACTGGGCGATGGTCAATGCTCCGTTCCAGGCAGGGCAGGCATACTCGAGGAGTGGTCTAACAAATCCTATGTAAACTGTAACAAGGTCGCTGGTGGGGAGATCCGAAACCTGTACGTTCCACTTCAAGGTATCTTCAATGGTTACTCCAAGGATTTTCACACTGTTAACCTCCTTCAGGGGGACGTTATCTATAAGTACACCCAACGGGGGTAGTTGGACTTTACTGAAGGACAGTCGCATGATTGAACACTTCTTGGTGTTAAGTTTAACGTAATTGCTCGTGCACCAATCCTCTAAAGTGGACAGTGAACAGGAGATATCAAGTGGCTGGTTGCGTGCATCGTTGGAGACGGCAATGGACATGTCGTCGACGTACTTCCAGTGACACACTGATGAAGAATCACGCATTACATCATCAATAAGGGCCAGGAATACAACGGGACCTAGGCGTGTGCCTTGTGGGACGCCAGCATGAATCCTCTTCCAGGGCGAAAGTGCACCATGGTAACGAACAGAGGTTTCGCGGTCGGTCAGGAAATCGCAGATCCAAGGAATAATCGAATGGCGAGCACCAAGATCAATAAGCTTCTTAATTCCGATAGTGTGGTTGACCCGATCGAAAGCCTTGCTGAAATCAGTGCATACAACGGTAATGGCAGTTCTTGGTGCCTCAGCTGATTTAGCAAGGTAGTTGATTAGGTCGATGATGCAAATGGTAGTTGAAAGGCCTGGTCTGCTTCCGTATTGGTTTTCGTCCAAATGAGGGTTAATGTCGCGTAACAGAAGCTTGGTTATAACAAACTCGGCGATTTTGGAAAAGTGATCGGTTAGGGATACAGGTCTCAGTTTATCAAAAGTTGCAGATGTAGTACCTTTAGGGATGGGCACAATTATTGCCTGTTTCCACTGGGTTGGGACCTTATTATGTTGATAGGATGCATTCAGTATCCCTGACAGGGGATTGAGAGTTCGCAAGCAAATTCCCGAACTAGGCGTCCAGGAATGCCATCAGGGCCGCTTGACTTGCCAGGCTTGATCTTCTTCAATTCACTCATGACTTCCCACGGTTGAACATGTGGGGGCGGTGTTGGGGTTGGAAGGTATGATGGTAGGTCTCTCAAATGGAGTTCGGGGATATCAGCGTTAACATTTGCAAAGAATTCATTAATGGCGTTAGCAATTTTCACTGGGTCATTGTCTTCAACAGTCGGAACACGGATTATGTCTGCTTACGAATTTGAATGACCTGACATAAGTTTAATGTTTTTGTACCAAGATGAGGGGTTATCGCTCTTAAGATTTTGGATACGATCACGATAGAAATAGCGTTTTGCTCTAGAGATTTCGCGAAGGACTTGATTGCGGAGCGATTTCCAAGCACTTTCCGAGTTGTTGCTGAATGCTATCTGTCTTTGGTTGATAAGCTCTTTAGTACAGGGCGTTATCCAAGGCTTGTCAGTCGGGTGGAGTTTAATTGACTTTGTTGGGAAGTGCACATCCACCTTTGATTAAAGCGTTTGGTAGAAGTGATCGCACATAGCTTGCGGCTGAGACTCGGCAAGAACATCTTGCCAGAACTTTCATTGGTCGGACAATCCGTTTTTTAGCCTTATTGCGTGGTCTATTATTATTGGCCTCATTGGGTAGCCAAATTACAATGTTGTGGTCGGCAAGGCCAAGGGGGGATAACAAAGATGGTTCATGGTAAAAGGGATCGAGATTACTTATGATTTGGTTTAAATTCGCGTTACCTCTTGTCGGGGTCCGAACAACTTGTTTCATTTAACATCCACTGAGGATTTGGGAAATGTCCATGCAATTCAAATCACCAAGGATGACAACACCAGCATAGGGATGTGCAGTTTTGATGATGTTAACACTCCGAATGAGATACTGTATTAGATCGTACTCATTGGCATTTCCTGGGGGTGAATAAACTGCACCGAAGAAGATACTGCTGACACGACGCGGTAATCGATGAGGTCGAAAATGGGCCCATACAACTTCGTGATCATCTGGAACTGGAATGGTAGTCACCTGTTTGGGCTCAAGGCTCTGTTTCTCGTAAATAGCGACACCACTTCCCCTCCGAGAACACCGAGACTTGGTAAAGACTTTGTAGCCATCAACGCTGTATGATGACTCCGGTTGGTCATGATTAAACCATGTCTCTGTTATGGAACAGATGTCGATGTCGTGCTCCCGAACAATAACAGATAATTCGTCCAGTTTATTGTTGAGAGAACGAACATTGCACAATAAAACTGACGGTAGGACAAGTACAGACCTTGCATTCGGTTTCTCTTTGTGTTCACTCTGTACCAGTTGAATTTTTTCCCTATAAGTTGGTTCTTGTCTCTGCAGCCTATTCACAACTGGTCTTGGGCGTACAATCACCGGGATCTTGTGAGAAGCCGGAGATTCCACTGGGTGGGCAGATCTCCTAGCCCCGCCTCGTTTACCTCGACGGCATATGGGCCCACGGTTGATTCCAAGACTTTTAATCACACTCCATGTGTGAGGGGACACCTTCTGATTAGTGCAATTATCTCTTAGCTTATAAAGATCGTTGCAAGAGTACCGATGGTTGTGCTGCTCCAATGGACCAGAGTTTGGGTCGATGTCTCCGCATTTGAGAACACTCGATCTAAAAGTTGCTGCACTGCAAAAACCAGGGTGTTAAATTTCTAACACCAGTATGGTATTGAATTTTTTTGACACCATTGGTGTTATTTTTAACACCATTGGTGTTATTTTTAACACCGGTCAGATTTAAGCATGCATTAATAATTACTGGGTGTTAAGTAACATGGTGTTGTTTTATGCTTGGTGTTGAAAGTATCATCACGTGATTTCGTTTAAGGCGGTTGATTGGTCGAATAAGTTTTCACAAAGTGTACGCGCGCTTAATGATTACTTTACACGTGTTCACAGAAAAATACATTTATCATGATTTGTTAAGCAAATTATGACAATGCACATCAATTTTGTGATTTGTATTTTCCTTTGGCAATTATTGACCAATAGATTATATGTCCGATCTTGTTACAATTATATTAACGTTTTAGCAATAGATATATTGATTATATGATTACTAACCAAGAAACAACATGCATGTTTATTATATATATATGTGTACCAGCCTGTACCACTACATGTTAATCTTGAATTTACTTCAAATGATCTATGTGATGGAGTTAATGCAATGGAGATTAGAATATACCTATTGGTGGACAGTTGCCAACATCGATTATGAATTATCAATTTACCACTGGTTCCTCTACCCTGGTCGATAATGGTCGATAATAGGGAATATGGAATGTGGGACCATTAGACATACATAGAAAAATCTCTAATGGATCAACAAGAATATAAACACCAAAAGTGGAATTGAATTTGTTATGATTCCAGATATTGGTGTTAATCTACACCAGTAGGAGTTGTCAAATATTAACACCAAAAGTGGAATTGAAATTATCTAATTCCAGAAAATGGTGTTAAGTAACACCAGAGGAGTTGCACGATATAGATACCAAGAAAGTGTTAAATTTAACACCCTTGGTGTTAAATTTAACACTCTAGTTTTTGCAGTGTGTAGTGTTGGCATAGTAAAGGGTACTATGTCCTGCATATTTCAATACAACTATCCTTTTTTGCATTCCCGTATTTCTACTTGCATAGCATGCCTGATTAAAATGTGTATCCACACATAGGCCTTGCTGAGCATGAAGTTGAAGGGCAGTAAAGATCAAGAATACAACTAGTTTGGCTGGATCCATTGTAATAATTGTTAATACTGGCCATAAGCCTTTAATTCTTTAATTGAGTGGTGCTCTGCTACAGTTGGCTCAACTTGTCAACTCTTTAGCTAAGAGTACGTTGTCATCTACTTACTGGCTTGACCGGGCAAGTCCAAGAGGGCATATGCTGTGTACATTCAACTATACTTCTGAGTCCAAAATGTCTCTCAAAACTGAGAAAAATCACTAGAAAAATGTCCAGTAGAAATTCTGAAATTTGTCTAGTAGATTCTATGATGTAAGATCAGTCATCTGGTGAAAAGATGAGTAAGTAAACTTCCTTGGAAGAGCAATAACCAAAGGAAAATGAAGAGCTAAGAAAGATGTGTGTCTGCACAATCTGGCGATCATGTAATTAATTTATCTCATATTGATATCTACATATGAATGTTGTGGTATATTAACTAAAGTAAAGTACTTTCTCAACATCAGGGCTACGTATCGACTATTCATGGAATATTTATTACAAAATGATATAGAAGGTAATTTTTATATATAAAAATATATATTTTATTGTATTATTATTATTTATTTATTTACATGTATTTATATACTTGTTTATTGTTGTTGTTGTTGTTGGGGGGGGGGGCTCATTCCTTGAAAGAAATATTTGTAGTTCAAATGTTATAAATTGTTTGAAAATTTGAGCGGAAGCTCAACGGTTTTGAAAATACTTTTTATAACTTTGTATAATAATGTGTAGATTTTCAAATTTCTATAATTATATTATTTTTCCAAAATTGCAAATTATCTGGAAATGTCATTTCTGTCATGTTTTTTATTTTATTTAATAAGCTTACTGAAGACCATCGTCTTAATCAACCACCACGGGAGTTTACTTCTGAAACTACTGTGTCTTTAGGAATTTGGGGAAAACGTGTGGATCGTTCAATTTTTTTGAAAGCAACGGAATTGTTTCTTGTACCTTTGAGTATTGTAGTAGGGTAGCCAGACATACGTGGGATTTAAAGACTCTTGGAGGCATTTGTAAAGTGATACTTGTTATGTGGAATACAGTCAACCTGTTAGTTCGAAACGGAACCCTTTAAGGGTTCTTGGTGCCTCTCTTCTGGCGTAAGTGTGAAAATGCTCTCTCAATTACGTATGGGTATTAGTCGGTATCCTTAAGACAATTCTTCCGAGAATGTTGGGAATATGGTATATTTTCATGTGTACAACATTCCTCTTTGTATTTTGGAAAATTTGTTACTTTGCTCTTTTAATTTTCTACAAAGCGCGAAAAAAAAATGGGTAATGATTAATACCGTTTTTCTCTACACCTCTTTTCTCTCTCACTCTCACTCTCACTCTGTCTATTCTCTCTACCTTCTCTCTTTTCTCTCGCATATTTCATACTTCTAAATCGTTATTCTTGTTTCTATAATATTCATTACCTTTTTTTCGATTCTCATCTATCAGGGAGCATCCCTCTATCCTGTAGTTTTTAAGATATATTTGAGCCCCCTTCTCTTTTCTTAAAAAGCTACTAGGAAGCCAGGAGCTGACGAAGCTCTAGTTAAGAATGAGGGCGTCGGTGGGGACATGCGAGCCTGAAGAACAAGTAGCGCTCTATCTGATTAGGATTTTATTGTGGATCGTTGCCCAAGAGCCTATGGGATCCCCGCCGGCCTGAACTTCCTAGAGATTTGATCATAGAGAGCTATAATGCCAAGAAGAAGTAACGGATATATGTAGGATGAGGAATTGAACGTCTGTCGATCTGAATTTCTTTCACTTCTGCTCTCAGATGTGTATAATATGGATTTTTTTCTTCTTCCTGTCGTTGAAATTCATCACAATTCACTGACGACACTTTTATGCTCGTTCAGACGTATAAGGTTACATTCATGTCATAATCATGTTAGCTTACTTCTTTTGAGATATATTTTTCGTGCTTTTTTGTAATGTGCCTGTTGTTTCGTCTGTAACAATGTGAATGTAATGCCGTGCAATTTTCCTTTTACAAATACATCTACTATTTGATCTAAATTGATAGGTTATAAAGCTTGTCTTTCTAAAATGAAGCCTTTCTGTTTTTCTCTATTTCAGTATATATGTTAAGGTATTTATATTTGTTTAAATCCCTATTTCACTCTTTGTTTTATTTTGTCTCCTGCACCCCTATTCCACATTTTGTGCTTCGTGATGTATTTTACATTTGTTGATTCTAATTGTTTCCATTTGAACAATCCATTTTGAAAAAAAGGAGGTAAAATATGAAAGGGATATAATGAAAGGGAGAGAAGGAGGGAGGAAGACGGAGAAAAAAGAGGGAGAGGGGAAAACGCAACGTGAAAAGAAAAGGTATAATTATAATAACCTCCGATGCCCATACCCCCTCCCTGCCCCATGGCGTCAGTGCCCCCGTAATGACTGGCGCCTTGGAATGTAGAAAGTAATTAAACAAGAGGTGAACGTAAAGCAGGCTTCGACCAGAAACTAAATATATTTTACCGGGCCAATAAATTCAAACGAAGCGACTCCGAAGATCAAGAACATCAGAATCTGCCGAGTGAAACTCAGGATCTCTGGTTCATTTTGCATCCAACAACATCACATTATTCTGAAGAACGGTGGATGCTCAGTGGAAGGGGTCCTTAGAGGTTATTCTGCTACTCCATGAGGTCAACAATGAACTGATGGAACTTTTGAAATGAATAATCTAATTTACAAAACGTTGAGCATTCTCCTTCAGCATGTTCAGAGTTTCAAGGTTCATTTTCATACGTTTTAAGCTAAAGAATGAGAGCATTGGTGAAGGTTGTTGACTCTCACACCAGAGATTCCAAGTTCGAACATTGCTCGGCGCTTTCAATCTAGGACATGGTGTTTCGCCCACTTTATTGTCTCTGGACCCAGCGCTGGGGTATGAATAATTATCGCTGCATGTGGGCAACTCTGGGTGAACAAGACCACATTCATGGTGTTTTTTTCTTTCTTACTACTTCTACTATTAGGCCTATTACTATTTATATTGTTATTATTATTAATCCTTTACTTTGTTATTATTATTATTATTATTATTATTATTACTAATTTTACCATTGTTATCAATATTAACATCATTATCATCGTTTTTAATGCTATAATAAATATTATAGTATTTAAAATTGAACACATCAAATTTGTTAATGCATTCCCAGTGTAACTTTATGAAAGCAAAAACTGAGTCTCCGTCAGAAAAGCGTACTCTGATACTGCCAAATTAACTTTACCCATTCTTATCCAAGATGGATGTTTATAGGTTATTCATATCTTAACGCTTTTTAATCCAATATTGTTGTGAAGTAGAGCCACACAAATATCGGGACCTCATCCTTAGGGACATGTAGTTAGAGTAGTGGCGTAGAAGGGGTCCAGCTATTGAGAGTTTACTGATATCACGAGGTGTACCAGCGTTAATCAGTAAATTGAATGCGAAACTAGGACACTGATTGGGAGAGACCAAGAAGTGATCAGATAATTTCTATGTTGAAATTGCGTTTTCTGTCTCATTTTCCCCGACTTATTTTCTTTCGCCGTTTCCCTCGTTCACTATAGCTACGCCACTGGTTGGAGGCGAAAAAATTGCCGGCTTGAATCTTCCGTGAGGTCAAAGTCACAGTATTGAGTGTACAAGTGTAATGACAAAATAACGCGAAAGCATACACCAGTTACACAAAGGGAACATATTCTTTGTATTGTGATAGTTTACCAGAGTTTCATATAAATTGTATTATATCAATCATTACTCTTGAATTTGTGATATTATATCAATTCTATAATCAAAAGAAAAGAAAAATACACGTATATGCTTCAGCATTTTGTACCGATATGTGGCCCGATGCCTTACTTGTTGTTCTAAATCTCGAGAAAGGGGAGATCAAGTGGGCCTTTGGGTTTTAGATAAGTGCACAATTAGGAAATGAGTTCCTACGATATTTTGCAAAATAAAGATGGTTCTGGTCATGTAATTACATAATGGGGGACGCTGTGTGGAACAGTGGAAGCAATGAGGTAGCGATTACTGTGTAGTAAAAAAAAACAGTTGGTGTATACGATGACATTTTGGATCAATACAAATGACAGCAAATTACTCCATAATTGCTGAAACTCACTTACACTGTACACAAGTCATGTGACACACATGTGACACACGTGTGACATCACGTGAAAGTTTAAAGAAAGGTTTCAGCTATTTTCAGCTTTTGTTTGTACCATGAAGGCATTAAAGAGCCATCCTTTTCAAGAGAACTTCGTTTTATGATTTTCTAAGCTTCCAAATTGACATTAAAGAACAGAGTAAACTCAAAGAATATTGTTTTCAGCTTTTCCACCACTCCAATTTCTTATTAATTTCGCTTCATTTTTCGTACTTGCTGCTTGCCTGGAATAAAAAAAACTCTTTTGCAAATCAGTGCTTCTTACTAGCATTTTAAAGAGACCTCAGGTTTTTTTCTTAATACCCTGCACATTGAACCCGACTTGAACATGATGAAATGCGACGCTCTTTGAAATCCAAACCGCTTCGCCAGGCACAGCGAAAATTCTTGCTCATCCTAGCAAAACTAGGCTGTAAATCGAAGTCGAGAGAGTGCATTATTACATCTAATTTGTTGGAGAGCTATAGTGCTAAGGTATCGTCTAAAACAACATGTGATTGAATCTTGGCAGCGTCCGGTCGATATTCATTCACCTTAATTCTGACTTTGTCAAGATTTTCTTTCACATCGCTGGCTTTTCGAGCAACCTCGGTATTCGTTACGTGTACATAGCGGTAACCAACCTTACATAAAAGGGCGAATCATTGATTAGTTAGCGGCGTTTTTTCAACTCAATTCTATTCAGATAATTTTATTTCCATTACTCAATACAAAAATGAACAAAAAATGCTTACGTAAAATTCATATTAAAATGTAATTTGCAATATAACTTAGAGAATGAAACTTATTTGTATTTATACAATATTAAATGATATAATGTTATCCAGGACAACTACCCCCTGGACAACTACCCCCAGACAACTACCCCCTAGGACAACTACCCCCGGGCAACTACCCCCTAGTTGTCCTAGAGGATGGTTGTCGTAGGGGGTAGTCGTCTGGGGGTAGTTGTCCGGGGTAGTTGTCCTAGGGGCTAGTTGTCTGGGGGGTAGTTGTCCGGGGGATAGTTGTCCTGGAGGGTAGTTGTCCGGGGATAGTTGTCCTAGGGGGTAGTCGTCCTAGGGGGTGGTTTCCCTAGGGGTTGTTGTACTAGAACCGCCATGGTCAGTTTTAACAATGCTATTATAATAGTTTTACTTGCTCCCTCTTTCTCTCCTCCCTGTTATATTATCACTACCCCCATGCTCCCACCTCTCTGTCTGTCCGTCAATGTAGCTCTCTCTCTCTCTGTCTCTGCCTCTGTCTGTCTGTCTCTCTCTCTGTCTATCTCTCTACCCCCCTCTTTCTCTCCGTCTATCTCTGTCTCCCTCCCTCCCCCTCTCTCTCTCTCTCTCTATATATATATATCTCTTTACCTCTTTCCTCTGATTCTTCTTCGTCCTCTCTCGCTCCCTGCGTGTTTTCTTTATTATTATTTTTGAACGAATATTTTTTTCTTTCAATTATCTATGTATTGTATCTATCTAAAAATACAAAGCTCTTGATCGCCTCTTTACTCCCTTCCTCTCCTCTTCGAGCTATGCTCCTTCCTCTTCCCCTTCCTTCGTGATACTCTAAACAGTTGTTTTAATAAGCCTGACATTAGTTTATCCTCGGGGGCATTTTGCCGTCTCGTGGGCTTTATACGACTATTCACTCAATGTCATTGCTGAGAAACTAGTACTCGTAAATGACCGCGTCCATCACGGCCGAGCTAGAGTCACCATAGAAATACGATCTGGTCGGTCTCGAAGTGCTTACTTTCTTAAAGATTTTAATTTCTCCGTTGAAGGCGCCGTTCGTAAAAGCATATTGGTCAGTAGACGCATTATATATATTGTTATAGGGTGGTAAACTGGACAATGTATATAATTGCTCCTTGATAAAAAAACATTCGGAACATGGACATTTAGAGAAGCAGTGTGTGGCAGTGAGAGAAAATTCGAAAATTGAAACAATACAGTTTAAAGGTCCAAAGCTGAGATCACAAGTGGTATGGAAATTATTCAATTTGTGATTTTTGTCATGATGCATCATGTCATACTGTCAGAAGTCTCCCTTTGATCATGTTCATTTTGTAGACTATTCACGCCAATTTCCATTCAATGACATTACAAATTAGTTTCCATGATATATTTAACATACCCTACCTTTGAAAAGCAAACTAAAAGGCAAACAAACATAATATTATCAATTACATTAAGAGTACTACATTGAAAAGGCATACCTATAATGCATTTATGTGTCGTAGTTCTTCCAGTAATTACAGCATCCCATTCTTGAGCCTGTTTCCTATTGGGATTGCGAATTTCTAAAATCATAACTTTTCCTTTCTGTTTCCGTTCTTTCTTTTGAATACTTTCTTCTATTTTTTTACTTTGTTTCTTTTGCTTTCAATGTTTCGTTTGCTTTTTGGCCTAAATCCAAGTCAACTTTCCATACAGATTCACTAAAAGCTTTTTAACATAACCTGGTCTTTAATTTGTTAAGAGAGGTTCTCTTCGTGTTTCCCTGCTAATTAAATTTGTCTTCTGTCGTAAATGTTACATTATCATGACGGGAAGAAGTCATGGACCATTTAAGAGTATCTAAACATTTGTGTCTACAGGGAAGAAAATCCTTCTCTTCCTAGGTCGATTTATCTTGAAGTAAAACATTTTTTTCGAGGGCTTGTGCACATTGTAAGCATACTGCTAGGCCTCTTCTGTTTTATGTAAACTGCTCTGTATGGCATCGTACTATCAAATATGTATTAAGCAAATATTGACTGATTTGAGGAGCTGTTAAAACCATTGCCCGAAGGTGATCTAGAAAATATGCATACTTAAGTCTCAAAATCACTGCAGGCTTCTTAAAAGTTTTGATAGTGATCCGAAAATGGTAATCTATATGTGTCGTAGATACTGCATCCCACGTCTGAATCTTTAAAAAGGCAATTCGAGTAAAAATATACGTGTTGAACATTATTACTTTGTAGGAATATTTACAAACCAAAGAGTTTGCATAGTGCCCCTTTGTTGCTTTTAATGTTAACTGTAACGTTAACTTTAAAGCCCCTCTGCACAAGTTTGGCCAGGAGGGATTAGAGGGATTAGCGTGTTCACTGACAGGTGGTTATCTAATCAACTCAGCTCTCAATTAACATAAGAAAAAGAGGATCATGGGGGAAATATGATTGAAGAAAACAAATATTTAAAAACGGACAAAATTTGGACTACCATATAACATGTGTGATACAAAACCCAAAAGAGGTATTGGTCAAACAATTTTTTTTTGACAATTGCCGCAACTGTGACCTTGTGGTCAATAGTATACTGTTATGCCAGCACTTTTGACCAATCCGACGCCTCTATTATGAAAGGCGTTATCTAATGAAAACAAATATAAACTCCCTTGAATGGCAATAATAGTAAATCTGCGGGGTCAATGTGACTGCAATAGTATTTTTTCCTGAAGGCACAGCCCCGAAGGATTGTTGGTCTTTGGGGGACCCCTAAGACAAACATTTATTAGTGTCTCGAATTAACACAGTCTGTATTTGTTTTTATTTCCCTCACATTTGTATATCTTTTATTGCATTCTTTCTAGTAAAAAATAGTAAAGTAAAAAAAAAACTGAATGACTTTTCAGAAGCCTATGAAACTAAATTACATCAAAACATAGCGGTAAATTCAGCCGGCAGTCAGTATTAATAAGCAAACATCAATGCCCTAATTCTGTTGTAAATAAGTTGTAAATAAATTTCTACAATTATCAATTTTTTGAGTGCTTACCCTACATCTTAAGCAGTTTGTCGGATTTATGGCCACACACGCGTGCACCATTTGTATTAACGTGAAGTCTAGAGCAGAATTACATCCCAGCCACAGAGCATGCCAAATCTTTTTAAAATCTGTAAATCCGATAATCACTGAATAGCTCTTTCTTTCGGAAATTTGTGTGAAATGGAAGTATTGGGTAACGGGACTTCGTGCTTGTGGTCAAGGCCACGTTGAATTTCAAGGGTGTTTAAAGAACCCTTTACCCAATGGGACCATCGCTTAAAAAAGTTGAAAGAGGATTTGTAATTCCAGATGCTCTTTAATCACATGCGAAACGTCATGAATGTGGTATATTGGCGGAGGCTCTCGACTATCACACAAGATGTCCCGGATTCGATCCTTATTCAGTGCTTGCATCTTTGAATGAGGTGTTTTGCCCACATCGAAATGCTGTCCCTCTCGACCCAGGTGTATTGGCTTCGTGGCAATGTTGGGTTCATAATAATTGTAGGAACCGCATGAAGAATCTTGTTACCTCTGACGTCTCTTCCTTGGGTAAAAAAATGACCACATCATAACATTATTAATATATATAACTAATATGATATCACCCAGTAAGGTGTACTCTATCTGTACAGACATAAAATGCCCTTTGAAGAGGAATGGCATATCCATCATATGATAGAGTTGGCGTAAGCCTCCTGTATATCAGATTATTAACCGGGTTCACGTCCTTTATAGGGCCCCTCCCCTGTTATAAATTTCTGGCTGCGCCACCTCAAGACGAGGGGTCTGAGGGTTCAAGCATCCCATTTTTGTTCGGCGTGTTGCCGAAGATCACGTGTAAATTTCCTGTTTTCATATTTGAAAATTAAGATTAATTATGAATGAAAGAACTTACTTATAAATAACTTCAATGAATTACTTTACATGCTTACAATTTGAAAAACGCCTATACTACGCCTGTTGTACGTCGTCAGACATACGTCGAATACGTCTGAATACGTCAATATGCTTGCAGATACATGTACGTCAGATATAGGTTAGATATAGGCTAGAAGTAAGTTACTCATAGGTTATCAATAAGTTAGCGGTACGGATACCTTCATGCCAACGTATGTCGACATATGAGTTACCTACCTCTAACGTATTTAACGTGTGTCTAGCGTATGTGTAACGTATGCCTAACCTATGCCTAACCTATGAAGAGGACGTCGGCATACGCCCAAAATTTGTGAGCATGCACACAAATTTATTTCGGCCTCTGCGTACAATAACTTATGCCAGCTTATACCAGCGTGCTTTTAACGTATACAACTTATACCAAACCTACCCCTAACTTATGTCAACGTGCACTAGCGTGTTGGTGAAAATTCACATACGTAGGCATACGTTACTGCTATACGTTTGGTGTGACCGGGCCATTAACCGCGTCATATCTGAACGAGCCGTAATGAGTTCGATGCTTTGTCAGTGTTCCATTCCAAACGTTCCCTCCTTGACAAACGTTTTACTTGTCCTACATACAAGATATATGTACAATGGCGTATCCACAAAGGAACAGTGTGAGCCCCGTCCACCACCCCCCCCCCTCCTCTTTTTTAGAGGCCCTGCTGGAACAAACAAAACAACAAACCAACAAACAAAAGGTATACAGTGTGTCTAACAAGCTACATGACATTGCTTCTGAAAAAAAATCTTAGTCCCCACTTGGCTGACCCCTCCCCCCAACTTTAATCGGTTTATGGATACGCCGCTGCATGTCCAGTGAGCTTTTCGTGATTCTGCTGTACACTTTAAACAAGTATCAAACATGCCTGGCTAGGTCTCCCGATGACCACCCTTCTCAACAGGTGAACATTGGCATGATTGGGGTAGAATATATTGAAGAGCCCACCAGAGGATACGAACTATTGATTGAGCTGGACACCATCGATCGGGGCGAAATGTAGTAGTGGCACCAGAATTATAGTCCAAGTCGACAGGGCAGATGGTTAATACGAGAATACGTCCCTTTATACAATAACAAAATTATAGGGAGGCCCGGACAAGTCGTGTCAGTGTCTTGCCTTCAATTTCAATTAGATTTTATGTACTTATTCAGTAATATATAACAAAATCATTGAACTTCAAAACATTAATAGTATAGCATTGTTCTTTATTACACAGCATTGACCTGACCTGATAGTGAGGCTTTTACAGGGGATTTTTAGCACTTGCCATCAGGGGCGGCGATCCCGGGGGGACGGGGGGGACACGTCCCCTCAATTTTTTTAGGGGGGATCGTCCCCCTGAAAATTCGAAAAAGTGCACACAAAAAAAGTATAGCAAATAATGACTAAAGACTGCAAGCAACTTTTAGGCTCTGGAGGGCCCAAGAGTGCAGCGTTTAGACAAATTAAAATGCAAAATCTTCTCGCTCGGGAGCTACGCTCCCTCGCATAATATCCTTCAAAATGTTAAAGTAAATATTGTAGAAAAGTGAAGTGTGAAAAAAGTACTGTGCTTGTATTTATTCTATAGTTTTGCTAAGCAATGTAATGTTTTGATATAACAAAACTTCAAAAACCTGTGAGGGGGTAGTCACTTCTGTTACCTTCACCCCTCTCGTTCATTATGCTCCCTCGCACTGGCGTACTGATGGGGCTTGTTTTATTTCTAATTCGATACCAGGGATTCACAGATGTTGCTGAAATGGCATGATTTTTCCTGAGCTTCCGGGGGCTCTGCCCCCTGGACCCCACCAAGGGCCCTAAGGCGGGCCCCTGGTTGCTCATGTGATTGTTATTTAATGCCTAAAACCCCTGAGCTTCTGGGGACCCCACTCCAATTAGAGACCTGGGGCGGTATTCTGAACATTGTTGTAAGTTTTGTGTTATCTTTTGTTGTATCTCCCAGAGATAACACAGCGCTAATATTGTTGTAAGTTGGTATTCTGAAAATCATTTTATCCCTGTGTTATCTCTTGAAGGACCGCCTCTATCTTATCTTTGACCACTGCTGACACGCCCATTTTTATGGACCCTACGAATCAAAATCTATTTTATATAAGCATGATAAGTAGGTCAACCAATAGGAATTCCCTATGCCATATATAATGATGCGCCTAGCGCATACCAATCTTGGGCGTAATTAGTAAATTGAGTGCTTATTACGCGCATCATCATAATGCGCTGTGGCATATGGATCATGAAGACAAGTCACGCTTTCAATTAGTGGTTATAGATGAGAGCATTAAAATCGTCATATTCTAGCATGTAATTTCTTAGAAAGTTCTCATCTGTGATGTCTGCGGTCAACACACAATCTTTTTCTAACTGACTATTGGCACGAAGTTGGTTCTGGGCAAGGAATATTGCCGCCATTATATCACCCCGAAAGATACAACAACCCCTACCTGTTGTAAATATTGTTGTAAATACCACGCAAGATAAGATAAGATAAAAGATACAACAATTTTCAGAATACCAATTATCTTGTCATATTATCTCCCGTGCGCATATGCAAATGAGGATTAAGCGCCATTTTTGTAATACTACGCACTATTCAAGCGCACAAAAGTTTGAGCGCAGGCGCGACCAAAGAAATGAGAGAAAAGATACAACAAAAGATACAACAAAAGTTACAACAATGTTCAGAATACCAACTTTATCTTATCTTCAAAGATACAACAATATTATAGATAACACAGGGTTCAGAATACGGCCCCTGCATGCCAGTGTCACAAATATATAAGGTATCGAAATATGCTCATCTGACCGTAGTTAAATGCCTAAAACCCCGTGAGCTTAGGCGGGCCCCTGGATGCTCATTTGACCATAACTAAATGCCTAAAAACCCCTGAGCTTCATGGGGCTCCGCCCCTGGACCCCACGCCAATTTACGATCCACTTGCCTCGCTCACTTTGCTCTACTTGGTCGTAAATACTTTAGCCCCCCCCCCCGCCCCACTTTGAAAAAACGTTCCGCGGGGCCTGCATGTAACATATATTAACAGTGGTGGTGATGTGGATTTTTCTCCCCCAAAAAAAAAAAAAAAAAAATGGTCTTGAAAAGAAATCGCCGCCCCTGCTTGCCATGCTTGTGCTAACAATTGACAATTGATTAAGGTAGCATCCTACTCAACTAGGACCGGGAGGAAAAAAATCCTGAAAATCAACATGTAATGAACAGTGAATCTTTGGGACAGAGTGATTTCCTTTCCCATTAAACAGAACCTGAACCCGAAATTCAACATTCAATGAACTAATTTAACAGCCTAAGCTTCTTCTGTGTTATTTACTATGTTTATGAAGCTTAGGCTTGTATAAATAAAACTAGTTTCAAATGTTGCATTTTGGTAGACGCAGGGGAGGCAGTGGATATTTAGGACGGAGTAATTTCCTTTCCGGCTACACAGAACCAGACTGTAATGCCTTTTACACACGAGACGTCATTTCGTTATTGTTATTACCTACGCTTATTAAGTCTACTCTAGGCATCTTGTGCGTTAGCCAGTAATTCAACGCAATGTTGCGATAATCATTTCGCATTTACATTTTGTATGACGTCACCCTGACGCAGGCCTACGTTAGCAAATGACATCTCGTGCGCAAGCTGGTTTAATTGGCGCAAGGATGCGTTAAAATTCAAGTGTTTTCGGAGATATTAAATGAAAACTGTTTGCACCCACTGTTTTTAGTCTCCTGGAGAATTCGAGTGCTCTATAGACCACCGTCTCCGGTTTAAAGCCATATCGAATTGCCTACTCTAAATTTCGGCCGTGTCCTCCAACATGCCGAATCTCATAAAATAATCCGTACTCAGTCGTTCATTGACTCATACTGACTGTAAATAGACTGTGTTTGTGTTAGAGCAATTTATTTATATTCTAAACTGACTTTCAAACCTGCGGCTCCTTGGTGCTTATCTGAAGGTGCTGGCATTGAAATGATTTTTCGAGGAGATAATATCTCACTGAATAATATGTTTGTCGAATTTAGAGTCTCGATTATAAGCAGCTTCCTGTCTTGCCGGAATCGACATTGCCGGATTTCCCGTCGGTATGGAGTGAATTGTAAATATGACAGAGAAAAAATGCTTGAGGCCACAGTATTGTTTTTAATTCATTTGAAAGGCAAACAACCGATTTTCATCGTTGATTCAAGTTTAGATCATGCCTCTAAATTTAGCATCATTTTCGTTTAGTAATTCTACCTACGTTGTCTTCTAAAGGGCTATTACAGGGATTGGGTATCTTTGCCTAAGATTCTAAAAATAAATCCTGGATTTAGCTCATGCTGCAATCATAATTATAAACCTTTAGGTCAGTAAGGAATCCCACGACTTTTACAAGCCGATCGCCGGTCTGATTATCAAGATATTTATTATTGGAATTAGACATTTCAAAAACCATTTTCCCAACGGTTTTTATAACACTACAGTCTATTGGAGAAAATGAGTATGGTAAAACCGGTCACTCAAAGTTTTTTTTCTTACTTGAAGCACTTCATAATCATTTTGAAGCGCAATTTTGATAGGGCTTCAATATTACACCATGTCATACACTGATAACACGTAGGGCCATGCATCTCAGATTTGTTAAACTGGAAACATAGTTAAACAATGCCTTTAAATGACATCCAATGTGAATAACCAAATATTACCAAACTGATACCATTCACAGATATGTTTCCGATCACACCGGGCCCATGTGTATTTAGATGTGAATCGTACCATGTCAAATTTTGTACGCTATAACGAAATATTACTCCAAGGTGTTTACCATCAGGAGAGAAAAAAAAATCAATTAAGTAAATCAAGCGATCCCACTGAATGATCTCCCTAAAAGATGACGCAATGTGATGATATCATGGTATTTTCTCTCACATTAATTCCTTTCAGCAAACTGAATGATATAAAGAGGCATTATTTTCGCTCTGAACGGGATGTCCTTATATTCCTTAAAAAAATGTATTTTCAGGATGTATATGGTTTACATGTCCACATAAATATCAGGAGTTCACGTCTGAGAGGCTGTGAGCAGCTTCACGTATTGCATACCTCAAGGTTTTCGGATTCGCAAAAACGTCAATTTCCATGTCGCATGTTTAGATTCATCTTTCATCCCGCATCCATAAAGGCTGTGATGCAGCGGGTGTATGGCTATATACTCACTGCCGAAATGTGATCAAGAAAAGGTTACCTTCTGGTACAGGTGGAAGAAATAGTTATGAGCTTTCTCATACTTTATTTCTTTTAGTGTTATGTAGAAAAATATTAGCAATATAATTGCCTAGTCAAGAGCACTGATGAAATGACTTCATATTAAAAATGTAAGTAATATTAGGCAAAAACTTAGGCTACCATCCAATTCATGCTACTATAAAGTGGCATCAGTGTTCTCCACTGCATGTGATTTTCAGTAGGATTTAATCAATTCGATATCATTATAAAGGCTTGATCAGATATAATACAGTAAACCACCGCAGAAAAAGAAAAGCCGCCATTGCCTTTTTTTGTTTTGCCTCTGTCGTATAAGATACAGAAAACCTGAAGCGTATTACACTTTTCGTCATTATAAAACAAATTTAAAAAACCGCCGTGGTTTTACTACGTCGTGTCTGACCGAGGCTTAATGATTCTAAACCCTACAAAAGACAATCATTCTTATGCCCTACATAATCAACCTCTCCGAACAATTTATAGACAGTTTATTTCGCAGTGCTATCACAAGATCAGTACCCATCGTTATCTTTAACAAGTGGTTTCCTCCGGCGCAATAAAGGTACGAATCGCCAATAGGTTTTGTTCATCCAGCATTATGCTCGATGGGGGCTGTGCACGAAAGCGTAATGCCATTCGGAATGCAGGTTAAAATAAAGACACAGTTATAAATGCTGTAGCACCTGCTCCGTAATAGACAAATATTGATTGTGATATGATTACTTTTCATCTCGCGCGCAAGGAAGAGAAGGCAAAATCAATATCCTCCTAATAGATAATATCAATAGCCTTAACACAAGACATTTTGTACCAAAAATATTTGTTGATGAGTAAAAATGTTTAAAAGAAGTTCCCCTCTTTACCTTTTCGATTTCGATTTCTAGTTTTTAAAAAAATGTGTATAGTATAATCTGTATGTATCATTATTCTTTCATTCTATCTCCAAATTGTATCCTTTCATCACTCTAGAATTGCTAAAGTCGTTCAGACCTGTCATTTTCTTGCTTTGATTTTTTTTTAGGTGCACTCGCTTTTTCTCCCCTCAGGTTTTTTATATAAAAAACATTACTTTTCATGGGATTAATTGCACACGCAATGTACTTTTTTGACATAATATTTATAACAACAACGACGACGACCATAACAACAACAACAACAGCATTTTGTTTCTTTTTGGGAACTAATGAACCTTTGGAATTATGAACCCTATTACAATTTCAAATTTTGAACCCTATTTCATTTTCGGAATTATAAACTCTATTTTATTTTCTGAACTATAAACCATCGGAATCCAGGGCCGTCGGAATTGTAGAAACCTTCGAAATAACCTTTTTTTTAAATTGATGTACCTTCGGATGATCGAAGCATCGGAATAATAAGCCTATATGTAGTGTAGTAGAAAGACAACATGTAAATGATATTTCCTCCGATCGCCCTGCCTGTCCCCTAATGGACAGGAGAAAAAAGCTGTTAAAATCTCGAATAAATGGGTTCTGGTTCAATATTGACACTACACCAAATCGCTTGTTGCAGAAGTCATTAGAGACCTCTGGAAGGGGCTGACTTCAACTGTCCCATACCTACACCACCCCCTCCTCAACTGTGACACAAGACTACGATAGAGTCAGATGGATAGGTATATTTCATGATACATGTAGTTGAATGCAAGCAACACACCTTACCTTTTCTAAAGACCAGAAGCCCTTATTCTGAAATATCATACATTGTAATATTGAATATAATAAGAATAATCGGGTCTTTTTAGACATCATAAAAAGGTATCCACTTGTGACCTATAATATTATGACCTATCAAATAGAGTATCATAGAAAATCATTATGAATCCAGAAAAAAGGGAATTTAAATCAGTCCTTTTATTTATAAAATAAAAAAATTTAGCCTGCGCATATAAAGCTTCATGCGCCACGTGATAGTATACAACAGTACCAATTGTCCCAATCTACTCTACTCGCCTGTCCTGTCAAAACGTGTTGTTTTTTCAATGAATAAATGACTAAACAATGAATATACATGCACATTATAAATTAAGCGTATCAGATATTTCTAATGAAATTGGCAGAGCAATAGTGTCTAAAATCTTTCCGTCGAATGCATAGGTATCTGTCAGCTTCTCTAGATAAGTGGTAACATCTAGCTTCTCGCCAGGAGCTAAGGTAATCGTGATTTAAGAGGACACTTGCCGGAATGTTTCCCAACCAATCATTTTACTTCACCGCACAAGAACATCCCCCAGACGCTTCGCGCAGCAGCGCTGGCTCTCACTCAGAATAAGATGTCAAACTCCACACGATGCCTGTATGCATGCAATTCAGATTACTGCGCGGGAAATCGCCTAATAATGTAGCAGTGCGAAAGATGCTATCGCAGTTGAAAAATTGGAACGCATCGCTCAGCAAGAGTGCATTTACTTGAGAGCCCTCTAATCTGCTGGATGTTATGAATGCCTTTACAATAGGGTTTCCGTGTGACAAAAAACCACCGTCTCCGCCACAAAGACACAAACAATTTAAAGTGTTCTCCGATGCAACCATATTACGAAAAAGCTGTCTGGCTCATCACGTGACTATCATGATAAAATAATTCATCAAAGGTTCCTTTTTTGGATTAGAAAATGAAAACAATGAGAAAGAGAGTTTTACATGGCAATTCACTTTTTGTACCACTATAGACACTGTATTTGTGGATTTGTTTTTAAATATTGTACTAAACCTGTGAAAGACTATACAACCCATGCTATTGTCGGTCTTAATAGCAAGCTTTCTGACAGTTTTTCAGTAGACCCTAGAGACCGATGACCATCGAGGGACTTCTGACAACCTCTTTGAGGTATCATCAGGGTTAAAAAAAAACAATCAAAATGTGAAATTCTTGTTTTACCCTTAAAGTGTAACATGTGTCCCGGATGTGCATTATTTCATTTTTATTACGCATCTTCATCCTTAAATTATCTTAATATGTTAATAATGTGTCAACATATGAACAGCATTGTCCTTGTTTTTATTTAACATCTACTTCTTTAACAAAATGTCCCGTATCTTTTGTCATTTGTTTTTTGCAGGACGAAAGGATGCAGACCCTTAAAGTAAATGTCTGGATGACTTTTGTAAGTATTACCTACTTTGCCTTTTCAGCAACATTTACCTCTTTAACAAATAGGCCTATTTCAACCAAATGAATATGCGACTTAATCTACTTTGATGCGTTTTCAGATAAAGAATGAGGCATTTTGATATCTTTTTCATTGTGTAAATTACAGTACTCGCCAGGTTTACTGCAGGCTGGAACAAATGACATCCGATAAGAACGTCATAAAATACTTTGAACTTCCCATATCTAGCCTGCATATTTAATGCACCCTTCTTTGAAATGGAGGTATTAAAGATGTATCATAAACAGGGATTAATTAGGGTTAACACTGTCTGCGACTTTTGGTTCTCGGGGAGTTGCAACTGCGCTAAATGTGGTTGTTGCTCTGAATTACTGTAATGGATGCCAAGTCACCCTACACATTACATTACAAATCACTATATAACATGCGTATCCAATGAATCCAAGTCTTCTTTATTTGTCATGTACAACGATTTATTTTTAGCTTACCTGAAGAACTTCTTCCCTTCTATACATGTATTAACCTCGGTTTTTGGTTATTCTGTCAATGTTGGATGTGTTTCTAATGAAGATGAGTAAATGGAAATAAATAAAGATGGAACAAACGGCAAAAGGGGAAAACTTGCAAACGAGGGAATTGTGTGAATTCTGCTTCTCACACAAGAATAACCTACAAAGAGGGTATCCTTCATACAAAGCTTGAAAGCTGAGCTGTGGGAAGATGTATGTTCAATCCCATAATATTAAAATTCACCTGTTTCCAACGTGACAGCGACACATCACTCTTGCAATTTTGCTCTTATCAATTTGTGTGCTCCTGTCGAGGCAAAATCCCGTCTTTTTTTCAGAAGCGCAGCTACGGAGGCAATCAGACGACACGTTACTCTAGATACTTCAGCAACGTCCAACCTTTTCGCGCTTAAAAAGAAACCAGTCGGATCGAGTAGCCAAATTTGCCTTATTGATCCGTTATTGGAGGCGTGAAGCCTGTAAGGGATATCAAGCCTCCGGAAACATAATGGTGAAGTGCTTTTATTTTGAAGTTCATTTTTTGTTGGGACGAGTTCCTGAGGGTTCGACATGTCTTCTTGTAACATAAACCAAAGTATCTTGTCAGCTAATAAACAGTGGTCTAACCTTGGGGTTTTTAGGGTAGTATATACACCCATTTTGAGTAAAATGTATCGTGGGATAGACGGGGAAATGTTACATAGTCCTGAACAGAATATGTTGTCAATGTACCATGTTCACTCGGCTCTAAACCACTATCCCATCACCACTTTTCTATTTGCTTACGACTTCTGTGACGAAAGCAAATATCACATACGGTATTTTGGTGCAAATATACATTTCTGAAGCATTTCGGTAATTACTATCACCCCGATGCGCATATAGATTACCCGTTCTCGCAAGGACGTCAGCGTAATAACGTGTGTGGTTTATGCATTGATCTATGTTTCGATTGGCATGTGGTTCCTTATTAGGCAAAGGGAGCTGCAAACGTATTTCAGATCATGATTTGTTGTCTTATAATTAATCTTTTCATGTTTTTTCAGTTAATTTTACAGGTGATTTTTGTTTGATGTAAATGATTAAATTTCAAGGATCTATTTGATTCCAAAGTCAAATTATATATTCATAATAAATCACATGCACATTAGACTGATTAGCTCAAAAGAGGTTAGGATTTGCCGTAAAATCACAGTAAATTGCGGGTTCATTTCCCTCCTGGTATGACAATATTTTCTTACTTTTCCTCATCCTCTTGACAATGAGAGCTAATACAAAAGTCATTAAAAAAATAAATCCATTAAAGCCACTCTGCACTAGTTTGGCCAGGAGGGATTAGAAGGATGAGCGTGGTCACTGACAGGTGGTTATCTCATCAACTCAGCTCTCAATTAACATAAGAAAAAGAGGATCATGGGGGACCAACAGGCACCGCTTAGCATTGTTTTCTATATAGAGGGAGCAAGTAGCTACAATTAGTACAGTGGGGCTTTAAAGCTTCCTAAAGTCTGGGTGTAGTAAATTGCAATGAGATAATTTCAGAAGATTGATATTTTCTCTATTCCATCATGACTTTGCCGTGTCTCAACATGTCTTCAGTCACATATAGATCCCAACAGTGGTAAGTATAACAAAACCATTTTGTATTGACACACATGACGAACCGACCTCGTACTGAAGATGTTGTGGTATAGTGGTTCGTTCACTCGGCTCTCAATCCAAGGATTGATGGTTCGAACCAAAGCCAGGTAGTACTATCGTTTGGCAATACATTAATCCGGTTCTAGGACAATTAACCCCTGGGCAATCACCCCCGGAAAATTACCCCCGAGGACAATTACCCCCCGTGGACAATTACCCCCTCGAGGATAATTACCCCCCCCCCCCGAAAAAAATATCTGCTTTTATTAAAACCAACTTATTATCAGGCTGGACAGGCTGTTAAAGAACAGGGGGTAATTGTCCTCGGGGGTAATTGTCCTCGGTAATTTTTCGGGGAAGTTTTACGGGGGTAATTGCCTTGGGGTAGTTTTCTGGGAATTTTCCGGGGGTAATTGGCCAGGGGGTAATTGTCCTGATACGCATTAATCCATATTTGCCATGCTCCATCGAAGTGTAAACACGGTAACTGGGTACCTTGCAATTATTCACAGTTTAGTGGTATGCTGGTGAGGCTTTCCTGGATAAACGCACGGTTCATTTTCCTCATTATATTTTTAATGATTAAACAATTATCATCACAGCAAGTTTGTGTGACAAAACTATCGAACATAATAAATGGAGAATTTACAGCCCATTGAGCTAGAGTTATGATTCCCATGCGGCTCAGCTGAGTACGCTGGCTGGAAGCTGAGACCTCCAATACAAAATGGCCTGTTTACATAGGATGCTTCTATTTCAGGGTCAAGGAGTCTTCGCCAATTCAGGTTAGGCGTGAGTGTTTGCTGTACCCCCAAAACAAACACACATACACATACAAAAATACAGATCTCCTCTTTACAACTTTTCGGGTTGACGTTTTCTAGTTGATTGACTACCCAAAGAAATGATGGGAGCACTATGGTGTATTGATGACGGATTTTGACTCCCATATCAGAGGTCTTGGGTTCGAAGCTTGCTTGTTTTACATCCTTGGATAAAGTGTTCATCCCACTCAAACAAGGTGTATTGAATGAGTACCTGGTAACGTTGGGGTAATAATAATTGTATGGTCCTCAGGAGTTTGGCTACCCTCGGTAATAAGACCATAATGAACCACGTTAACTATTCTTTGAATTAGTCCATGATTCTCTTTCCACGGTAGTCTCTATGACCGGGCAGTATTTATCAGGTATGAGCATCACAATGAAAATCATTTTTGTCACAGTTCACACGCACTCTACTTTTTTTTGTTGGTGTTATCTATGTCTTGTGGTTGTCGTGATTCTGTCCTACGACAGTCTTGCGACAGTCTTGTGACTGTCGTGCCAAAAATATCTTGTCGGGGATACGAGAAGATTTTTTTTGGTCAAACAATCTTACGACTGTCGCAAGACTGTTACAGGACAGTCGTTAGACAGTCGCAAGATTGTCTCATGAATATTATATTTCGCAAGGAAGATGATTTTATTACACTTAAAACACTAGGAGATGAAAAAACTCTTGGTTCTATAACTAAAAAAAGCTATATTCAATACTGAGTGCATGGGTTTCTCAAGAACCGTCAACTATATCATTTTGGTCTAATGTTTTGTCAATATCATACTCTTTCAATTGGAAAATGTGTTTTTCAGTTCAAAATGTGTACAATTAGAGAAAACAGGATTAGGCAATTTAACTTTAAATTTCTGAACAACATTTTACCTTCAAAAGAAAATTTGCTAAAAATGGTGTGCTCTTAATGACAGCAAATGTAGACAGTGTGAGGAAGTTGAAACAACCTTTTTTGTTATTACACTGTAAACTCGTACGAACATTTTGAGAAATCCTTCAAAGGCTTTTATATCACCTTTTCAAGATAAATATTTGTATATTAAAGTGAAGAACTTCCAGTGATAGGCTATAAAGTGGACGATGTAACTTACGATATGTTAAATCTTATTTGCAACATAGCACATTATACAGTCAATCGAAATTATATAAAATGTACATTCAGAGGTAAAAAATACAACGGAAATTCTTTATGGGTTGATCTTAAGTATATGGTGAAATCATATTAGGAAAGTGTAAGTAACTATACATTTGGAAAAGAAGGTGGAGTTCAAAAGATTATATCAATGGCTAATGTAAAACCTTGATTTGTTTTCATTGTATGTATATATGTTATTGCTAATAAAATCCTCGAAAGAAGCTCGCACAACACTGCAAGTCCCACGACTGACTTGCGACTGACTTGCTAGACACCAACGACATTTCTTTTTTTCTGACGCGTCCCCATCGCCAAACCATCGTTATTGTGTCGTAGCTCTTGACCACTCAAAATAGATGTCGGACATGTTGCAAGATCTGGCCACGACAATAACTGTATGGGTCTATCACGACAAAATTTCGTACGATCCATCGTGTCAAATCGACGTGGCACGCTGTACCTTTAATTTATGGTTGCTCTCCTATCCTTAGCAGATTAATCACCTTTTTTCCATTTAATGAAAGTTAAAGCCTTGAGTTAAATGTGTTTGAAATCTGGTAGACCATCTTCCCTTTCTATTCTGCAGAATCCATACCTTCAGTATACGTACTTTGGGTGTCACCCCGCATGAAATACAGCAGGGTTGTAGGATTGGAGGTTTTATTTTCCGATCTCGCTGTATCCCTCTGCAGCGATCGAGACCTAGTGCTTAGCGTGTAACCCTGTACACCATTAGACAGGTTTGTTGACCGGGTAATATTCTTTCGGGAAACCCTCCGTTGTACCCCTACTGGAGTCTCCAGGTACCGAACTGGCATTCATGAGCGTGGTAGAGTGTTTAGTCTTGACCTCGTTTAGTCCACAACTTGCGGTCCTCTTTCCGACACTCAAAACCCTGGTTAACATTCTCACCGCTTCATCACCAAAACGCATTGCTTAGTGTGTACCGACGAAACGCCCACTCTGCGTGATTATGTCGCCGAAATGCGTTGTCACACGCTAAAGAGCATTGACATGTTCAGAGGATCCTGTACAAGGCTGTCTTCCACTCGACCACTGCAGCACGGACATTGATTTTATCATGAAATATTGTTGCCCGTGACATATTCCTTGCATTTCCTAATGGGTAATCATCGCCGTTAGTATTCCAATTGACACATAGCAGTGGTCGAAAAACTGCGGTGTGGCAATTTGAGGAAAATTCAGTTTTAAGACTTCCAGGAAAATTGAGTTTCTACTAGCATGTCTGATTTAAATTTCAAGTGATCAGTTCCATAATGTAGTATGGTTACGTTAAACAGAGAAGAGTAGTTAGAAAATTAGTCCGCAACCGTGAAAGGTGTTTTGTGACCTTATTCCATTCGTTATTTAGAGAGATAGAGGGTGGTAAATTGTCGAGAAAGTATTGGTTCCTTGTTTACGTTTAAACAGTATTGGCACATTTCCTTCGAATGTAATCTGTGCAAATATCTGTAATATAACATTCTTCCTTTTACCACGACCTTTTGGAGAACATTTAGTATTCATTAAACATCAACATTACGAATTTGAATGATACTGTACGATACGTCAAAAATATTTTCCTCGACGATTGCAAACATTCTGTAAAAAGACAAGATGTAATAGTAAGAATAAGGGCTTGAGTTGCAAGATTATGAATTTATAACGAGAAAATGTTGGAGACATTTAAAAAAGGACGGGCTGACCTGGCGAATCTCGCAATTACAATCTTCTGCCCCATCTCCCGATTTGTTTTCTATAAATCTTACCCTTAGGTGTACGAGGGTGATGTGGGAGGGGGGAGGAGGCAGCCTCCTGGAATTTTGAAAACCGTGATTCCCCGCTTTCCTTGCTCGCAATATTTAGAATGGGAAAAGGATTTGGGCAAGATAAGACATTGCGCCCGTACGATATTGGTTTCATGTAAATTTGACATGTTTTCTTTTTGTTTATGCTTTGCTTTTATCCTAGAATTGGAAAGATGAGTTCATGATGTGGGACCCTGCACAGTATGGCAACGTTACAGACTTAAAGATAGCATCGGAACTAGTATGGATGCCCGATGTAGTCCTTTACAACAAGTAAGTGCCTATTATAATTATAATTATTGTTTTTATTATTGTTATTGCTAAATTAATTACTCATCGCGGCTGTAGTATCGAAAATATAATCGCTAGTGATATTCGTTTGTCTCGCAATGTATGGTCAACAAGTGATCTAAAGAAAGATTTTATCACCTGACGAAGTGTTGCAGCGGCGCATGAAACGTCGTGATCTTTTAGATCCCTTGTTGATCATACATTGCGAAACAAACGAATATCACTAACGATATTATTTTCGACTAATGTTGTTATTATTACTTTAATTATTATGATTATTATTCTTATAATCGTTATTATTGTTATCATCAGTAGTATTATTAGTAGTAGTATCATAATTGATATTATGATGATTATTATGCAGCGGCGCACGAAACGTCGAGATCTGTTAGATTCCTTATTGACCACATTGCGAAACAAACGAATATCACTAGCGATAATGATTATTGTTATTATTATTATCATTATTAGTATTACTATTATCATTGGTATTGTTAATATTATGATCATGGTCAAAAGTAGTAGTAGTAGTAGTAGTAGTAGTAATAGTAGTAGTAGAAGTAGTAGTATATAGTAATAGTAATAGTCATTATTTCATTTCATTTCATTTGAATGCACAGTTGTCTGGTCATATGCAATGCACCTGTACAAGATCGATGATTAAATTAATTGAAAGAAATGGAGTAATAGTAGACATTCATTGAGATTACAAGTATGGCCAATAATCTATCACTAGAAACCAGGAAGCTTGCGTATAACAATCGTATAAGTCTCAGGTCAACTGCGTATCGGACAATCAAAATATTGACACAAAAAAAAACACCTGTCAGCGATGCTTTTGATGACGTCACATCATGGACCAATCTTGTGTTAGCAGACGACGTCCTATAACTTATGAACATATTTCCAGTGCAAGTATTTCTCAATTATAATAGCTTGCTTGATTTTAAACATGAACGTATTTCACACCATTTTACAAGGGAAGTAATGCTGATGCTAATAATCCTTTGCTTAAAAAAAATCACAGCAAGGATAGATTGTCGATTAAAAAAAAACTGAAATATCAGCCTACTTTCGAATTGGAAAGCCCGCCGAACAGTAGAATATACGATGTTCGTTCCCGATTGCAATGCTGCGCATGCTTTGGTGTATGAAGCTGGATGTACAATGGCGTCTTTCTTACAAGCCTAAGTGAAGCTAAAACTTATTCCTTTATTTATTTTTTTTATGTAACGCTGCATTTTTCGTCGAAGTAAAACCATGTCCGAAATTTAGAGTGATGCAACAGATCTAACAGTTACAATAGCGCTGGTGAAGAAAGAAAAATACGTGAAGAGGAAACGACGAAAGAGACCCTGAAAGTGTGTGATTGTTATGGACATCGTCTGCCTATGCTTATTCGGTCCCTTGAGTGACGTCACAAATCCCAACAGTTTTCGCAGAGCTCTTCAAGTACAACATTGGGGCTGTATTTTACCGTTTAAAAATTGAAAATAATCGTTAGTTTTAATGTTTCCAAGAGGGAATCTTGATAAACTTGTTCGATCTAACCTTCCCTGACGCAATGATACAAATAACGTCAATATTTAAAATCAATGAACCTCTACTGTGCCGTTGTCACGTGACATAAAAAGTTTGTGCCGCTATCACACATATGAGACACAGCTTTTTTGTTCAGTTACACATTTGCTCCACCAGGAAATGTTTGATGGTTAATTTATATCAATGTTTAGAGCAAGAATCCAGCATCATGAATGTTTCACACTTGCGGTATGCTACCTTGATAATCTCTGGACGAAATTTGGAATAATGAACCGAATTGCAGTATTTGGAATTGTATACCCTATTTTTTTTCCGGAATTATGATTCACCCTAAAATGAGAAATGTGTCTTACCGAGTCATGAGCCTTCAGAAAAAACACCCTCTCCCACCCCCTCATCTTAAATACAATTTCATATTCTTGAGGTTTACTCAATTGTATTTTGAAAACTATGTTGTACTTTATTTGTCCAGGGTTAGAATTAAATTCCCTTTGTTATTTGTAATGTTTTATGTTGCTAATATAGACTGCTATGAAACATTTTTGTTTCCATTATAATGTTGACCCCTTAACGCACGCCCACTCGTTCCGTGGGTGATTATGAAAAGGAGAGTACATTCATTCACGGTTTGTATAATATTGTCCTGCAGTTAGTATTATGTTCATGTCGCAACTTTGTAATATTACATTAGATTAGAGCCTGAATTCTCTTTCAAATGGTGCTAGATACATGATATTGTTTAGATAGGGGGGGGTGGGGGTAGATGCAACCAATGGGATAAAGAGTTATGTAGGTGAATGGTAAAAGTGGGTTCTTGTATAGCGCTCAGTCAGACTTGACACTCCTGGCGCTCCGCAATTATTACTCCGGCCTTAGCATGGCTGCCATTATGGCGCTCTGGGATTTTAAGGAATTAATTTCTGCCAGGTACCCATTTACCTTACCTGGGTCGACAGGATGTACTTGTATAACAATAAAAACAGAGATGATTAAGGTCATAAATAAGAGACACGGACGAGCTGCACATTTGTTAATCTATTGAAAAATAGTAGAAAATTATCAAACTTATATCTCTCACATTTCTCCAGTGCAATAGATGAGGCACCTTTTGGAACAAAACCAAAATGAATCTACCACTTTTCAGTAAAGAAACAAGATTGCCTGCCTTGGTCTCCTCACAAATGATTATTTGCTTGAACACCATCACACCTTCCAATTCCACATGGCTGTTTATTCTACCACACCGCTGATGTGATATATTACAGAACATTGAACAAACATCGGCGTTGCCTTGGGTTAATTATTTTATCCAGCAGATGGAGCTGTTGTTTGTGAGGTCCCCTCATATCACCTTCTCCGAAACAGTTAAATAATTCATCCGTCGAGAGGCCTTACAAGATAACTATGATACGGTCTTTCCAGGGGTTTTAAAACAAATTATCTTTAACACATTTTTCGTATATTAAAGTAAGGCTACTAGCTTTGCGTATCTAGGTGAATATTCTGAAGTTAAGATTCCTAATCAGAAATTTTTGGTATCACTAATAACATCCTAAATCGGTTTAATAAAGCATGATAAAAAATCCGTGCCATAATCCATGATAGTAGAGGAAGAAGGACAGGTCTGCGGTTTTGGTTTACAAATTTCGAAGAAAGTAAATGTCACTGCGATTATGAAAATATGTATACTATTAACAAGATTTCTGTGAAAGAATTACATATTATAACCCGATATCCCAATTTTCCTCTGACAGGTTTGCGATTTTGGTTTACATATTTCGTAGAAAGTAAATGTCACTTCGATTATGAAAATGTGTAAACTATTAACAAGATTTCTGTGAAAGAATTACAGATTATAACCCGATATCCCAATTTTCTTCTCTCTATACAAAATAATCAAAAATCACGCTTGCATCTCGGGATTTTAATTTACGCATTGAACATTTTAATAACAGACCTGTATTCTTTTTCTGTATAAATACAGGCCACCTAAGCATACATGGAGCATACATTGCATAATTATTCAAATAAAAATGTGGCAGTTTAAGAATTGAACTAGATGATAGTATCTAATAAATTATCTAACCTTAGCTAATTTAAGAGACATAAGACTACACCAAATGTCGACGAATATTAAAATTAGAAAGCTTATAATTATCATACTTTTCGAATAACCTGAAACGTTAATGGAGGCTTACATTGCATGTAGAAAAGGATGTTTCGTGATGATAGGATGGAATGAAAAGAATTAAGAGGGGTTTATATATAATTTAGATGGATATTACTACTGTCCCTTTAATTTTTGTTTTATTTTTGTTTTATTTATCTAGGTAGGAATAAAATATTTCATCATTAAAATTGATTGCCATATACTACATGTAAATTCTCATCTTTAGAATATATTATTTCAAATGGCTAGTGTTGTTTGTAATTCATTTGGGTGGGAATTTATTTATTTAAAATATTTATACAGGATGACAATGTCAGCCAAAGCTGTTTTTAACATTGGTCCTGTATATACATGGTAACATACAAAATAAAAATGAAATAAGGCAAAACATAAAATATATTATAGGGATATTAAATAATATGACATTATATGAAATAATCAGCGACTAGAGACATTGATGTAAATTTCAAGATTTACCCAGAATCACAATATTAGGTTATCGAACGATATGAAAAACAGTAAGAACAAATTAAACTTCACCGGAAATGTAATTAACTCTTTTACCAATAAAATCAGAATCTCACCCAGCGCACTCATTGGAAACAAAACACAACACACCCATTAATCATCAACACACCTGAACTACCACAGAAGCAATATAAGCACTCAGCAACATCTCCCACGACTACATGATCCAGGGGCGGATCTAGCTTTTTGCTAAAGGGGGTTTGACCCCAATGACGATGCGGAGCATCGTCCACGAGCCGCGAAGCGGCGAGGTGATTTTGTTGTTGTTGCTATTTTGAACCCCCGTAAGTGATGTTTTCCTGGCATCTACTAACACAATGGAGCCCTTAAAAAGCAGTGCATGATAACGTATTTTTTGCTAAGGGGGTGGTTTGACCCAATGACGATGCGGATACTGTATGGGTTAGGACATATGATAGCGTTTTCTATGCACATCACATTGTCACTTGGCAGCCAAAGGGCGGGGGGGGGTTTAAACCCCCTAACCCCCCGTAGATCCGCCCCTGTGATCAATTAACAACACTTACATTTTGAATACATTTCCGGTGACGAATTTCGCTTCCGATGAATAATATAACTTTTACAGACCGCAAGATATGTAAAAAGATATGTAAATATCATTGAGTGGACTTCTGATAGTAAATATTACTTCCAACATTAAGAAGACTGTGTTGAAATATTGTCAACATTTATCAAATTATCATATCATAGCTATCTCCCAAAAAATGATTGGGGCGTTTTCCATTTTAAATGGAACGATAGACATAACCTTACAAAATTATAATTTTCAGCCTTTTGATGCTTTATTGATGCAGTGACGGAAATCTAAATCTAATTTCAGCAAATTTTATTCCGATTTTATATGGTACAAACCTTTCGTTTATTAATCGCATATAAAATGAACTAAACAACCACACAAAGATTTTTTTAATAACATTAGAAAATGTGTTGAATACATTGAATATTTACGATTTATAAATGTAAAGAATTTTCTAAACTTCCTGATTTATTTACTTATTCGTTTTATCAACGTCAAACATTTTAATTTGGGCAATAACCTGCTGCATTTATTTTAGAGATCCGTCTTAGATATTTTTAAATAGGTTTTGCTGATGGAAAATTAGGGTTTAATGGCCTCTTTCGTCTGCAAACCAACCGTCCCCCACCCGTAAAATTTTCTTTATATGTCGGCGTCGGAATTACTGGGAAGACAAATCGATCATGGTATCTTGATGCCTTATTACACTTAACGCTACACGGGAAAAAAAATTGTGGGGGAGCCCCAAAGCTTGCATACTAAAATCACTCGCGAATGATGGATTGGAAGATTGTGCTCGATCAAATTTTGGGATATGTCGAGGTTTCTAAATGTCACCATTAACAGAGAGATGTGATTAATCACCATTCTCGCTCTATGTCTTCCTTCTTTCCTTATGTTTTTTTTTGTATATCCTTCTTATGATTAATATTTATTTCCTTGAGTAATCATGGTAATGAGATAACGATTTTTTTCATGGAAGCGTAGGCCCTACTGAAACGCATATTGCTATACATTTCATACTGCATATGGAATATCTGCCATATGCTAATAATGGTAACAACTAGGGCTTCGTTTGATACTATATAAGCAGATGAGTAAAAAAGACGACGATATTGCTGGTATAATAACCATTCTGAGGGCATATTTATTCCACTACTGCACAACAGTGTAAGAAAGCTATCCTTTCAAAGTCCAGTTAATTCTGCATTCCTGACATCTTCCGAACGTTGCTGAGGGAATTTTAACGGTGTCTTGACCTAAACAGAAAACATAAATTGAGGAAGCCAAGGTATTTTTGTTTCCTCATAATCATTACTCAAAGGTAACTTCGATTTTTTTCACCGTGATATAATGTTGATGACCACGATATTTTTCAAAACGTTAAGGATGCCAGTATTCAAGTTCGAACGATATGAGAGCGATGATGTTTGGAAGTGTTTATTCCATTGATGATTATGATAATCAATCCCCACTGTCAATACACAACGCTTTGCCTTATTTTACTAATATGCTAAGAAATAGTTTACAAAGTAGTTCATTATACCAACTTCTATTTGCTGTGTTTTCCAACCATCTCACTGCGTATGGTTTTCTTTACTTGAG